>JBBPSY010000437.1:0-13166 GCA_038093855.1 Rugiboletus extremiorientalis
CGATCGCCGGGTTCATAAATAGGGGCTTCTTTTCTATGTTTGTCCGTTTGTATCTGCATCCTCCTTCAGCTAGCCTCCAACGCATTCTTCGCGTCTGCTAAGGTTTTACCAAAATCATTGGAAAAGTTCGTGGCAACAGGATTCGGCGTGTCTTTTGGTTCGATTCCCATGTGAGGAGCGTAGGAACGAGTTATTTCAAATGGAGATTTTTTTGTTGCCGAATGCTGCCTATTATTATACGTAAATTGCGCCAGCGCTAATCATTCGTGCCATGAATTCTGCTTCTCAGCACAGAACATGCGGAGATATTGCTGTAAGTCCCTGTTCACACGCTCAGTTTGTCCGTCGGTCTGAGGGTGAAAAGCTGTCGACATGCGCAGCTCGATCTTCAGCATCTTGGCCAGATCTCGCATGACGTGAGAGGCAAATTGTGGTCCGCGGTCCAATATAATAGAGTTTGGGAGTCCATGGGTTTTCCACACGTGGTCTCAATAAAGTTTTGCCATTCCCAGGCTTGTGATCTCTTTGACTGTGGGAATAAAGATGACTTCTTTTGAGAATTGATCAATGACGACCAATATGGAAGTGTACCCGTTGCTCTCGGGTAAGTCCGTTATGAAATCTACTGAAATGTCCTCCCAGGGTCCAGCGGGTACCGGGTTAGGTTGCAACTTGCCAGAAGGTGGGTGATTGGACAGTTTCATTCATGCGCATCTTTCGCAACGTGATGTGTAGTCAGAAACCTGTGCTTCGATTCCCTCCCACATGTAGTACTGCATAATTAATTCCCGTGTTTTCTGGGAACCTCCGTGTCCCATAATAGGAGAGTCGTGATAAAGTTTGATAATAGATTGACGAAGATCTCCGATAGGAATGTAGATCTTGCCATGGGAGCGATATAGTCCGTTATTGTCCATTATATAATCTCCTTCTCTCATTTTGTCTTGGGCTTTTCTAACACGTTCCATGAGAGCTTCTTCTGCTCCGTGGATATGGACGGATGTCTGCCGAACATGTTCTGGGGGAATGAAAACAACGCCTTTGTTGTCATTTTCTATCCCCTTTTGGTGATCTTCCCTTCAGCTAAGAGCATCGGCCTTTCCCATGGAAGTGCCTGGTTTCTTTACTAATATATAGTCGAAGCGGCTCAGCCACTGCGCCCATCTAGCTTGTCTCTGATTCAGATCTTGCGATTTCATAAAGTATTGTAAGTTGGCATGATCTGACCAGATCTCAAACTGATGTTTTGCGCCTTCTAGATAGTGTCGCCACACCTCTGTACATTTGATAATGGCGAGCATTTCTTTGTCAGCGATAGGATAGTTTCGTTGTTCGCTTGACATTTTGTGGGAGTGGAAGGCAACCGGGTGCCACTTCCCTTCCTTTTCTATAGATAGAATGCCACCAGTGGCAAAGTCCGAGGCGTCACATTCTAACCGGAATTGGCAATCATTGTCGGGGTAGGCGAGGATTGGAGCTTCTGTGAAAGCTTGTTTCAATGTGTCAAACACTGACTGTTGCTCCGTTCCCCATTCCCAGACTTTGTCCTTCTTGGTTAAGTCATTAAGGGGTGCCGCGATGTGTGAGAAATCATTGATGAAGCGGCAGTAGTAATTGGCTAATCCCATGAAGGATCGAACCCCTTTTAGCGATGTGGGAACGGGCCAGTTGAGAATGGCTTGAACTTTGCCTTTCTCCATTTCTGTACTGTGAGAATTGACCATCATTCCCAACATCTCGACTTCTTTGACCGAAAAGAAGCATTTTTCCGGTTTTAAATATAAATCATTCTCTTTTAGCCTTTTGAGGACTTCCTGTATGATCTTATCATGTTCCTCTTGATCGTCGGTTTTTGTAAAGATCAAGATATCATCTATATACATGATGACGCATGTTTGCATGTCGTAAAACAGATCATTCATCATGTGTTGAAACGTAGCGGGCGAATTGCACTGCCCAAAGAACATAACAACGGGTTCGAAGCTGCCTCGATGACATATGAAGGCTGCTTTCCATTCATCTCCGTCTTTGATGCGTACATTATTATATCCCCATCGAAGGTCCATTTTCGTAAATAACTTCGCCCCCTTTAGCCGATCAATCAGCTGTGAGATGAGAGGGAGCGGATAATTATTTTTGACGGTCCACTCATTTAGGTATTGATAGTCCTGCACCATCCTCTTTTTTCCATCCTTTTTGGGTATGAAGAAGACAGGCAATGTTTGAGGGGATTTCGAGGGCTGTATATAACCTTTTCGTAATTGTTCGTCAACGAACTTGGACACTTCTTCTTGTTTGTCAGGACTCATTGGGTATAATTTTCCTTTTCAAGGTTTGAATCCCGATTTGAGATCTATGGCGTGATCCCATGGTTTATGAATCGGCATTCATTCCGATGTGTTCTTTTTGAAGACCTCGATAAAGTTATGGTATTGTTTCAGGACTAACTCCTCAGGAGTTTTATCCACGGGTCCTTTTGATTCAAGTGCCTTAATAATACGATAGGCGGTGGGAGCATTCCTGATTTCGTCATCATCTAGACTTCTCAGGATTGCAGCGCGGTCGCTTAAGAGGAAACAAGAGCGTGGGCATCATGTGAGTCGGACATTTCCGGTTTGCCAATCTATTTCAGGGTTGTGTTTGGCGAGCCAGGTATATCCGAGGATCAAGGTGTTTTTGCTGAGATCCGTTACTTCCGCTTCAATCCTTTCCCTGTGTCCCTGAAACTCTAGAATAAGCTCTGCAACATGTGTGATATTGCCAGCGCTATTCTTGGTTCCGTCGACATTGTAAACAGGGATTGGATTTGGAAGGGGCTTAGTTTTGATCTTATTAACCGAAGCCCATCATGTGTCGATAAAGATGCCGTTAGCTCCTGAATCCAGAAGCGCTTGGGTTGCCACCATTTCGTGCTTTGTCATGGAGTTAGCAACTTTGATCTCCAGACAGATCTCTCGTCTTGGGCGAAGAGATCGCACTTTGATTTTATCCAGGTTTTCTTTAGATAAGGATGTCGTAGGGGTGGAATATTTTTTTGTTTTTGTTTTGACCGAATTAAGCCTGCATTCCCGTGCAGCAAGCTTCTTGGTAGAAGACCCGGTCTCGGTTTGTGAAGAAGAACAGTCTGTATCGTAATTTAAAGTCCTATTTTGGGAGTCAAAGATCTCATCATCTTCTTCTCCATATGCCACGTCGAGATTACAAAAACGATTATAGAAATTGTTCATATTAGGTCCGTTTGCCTCGTGATCACCCGGTTTGATCACTTGGCTTGGCCTTTTCCCTTCATCTCGGTCTCGTGGAGGTCGAAGAAATAAGCTTTCATTTCTTCATAGCTCATTCCTTGTACGACTCGATCAGGTCCAGGATCTCGTCCCTTTCCTTTTCGTCCTTTGCTTCCACGAGGCGGGCTATCCTCCTCCGATTCTGACGAAACCCCTGTTGTAGCAGCGCGTGCCTGTTTAAATTTTGAGCACCGCTTAGAATGCCCTCCCCCAAGGAAATGGCATTCTGAGCACTGCTTCTTTGGCTTCTTGCACTCTTTAGCTGTATGAGGGCCTTGGCAGTTGAAGCACTTTAGGGGTTTACGTACCACGTCAACATTCATTGCGTCATCACGGGGGCGGAGGGTCCTGCTCTGGATCCAGTCCAGATTCGTCCATCGGAATTTCATAATTGAAATGCCTCCAGGGCATTTCCAGCGGTAGTGATTGTGTCCATGTAGTCCACGACTGTGTTCTGCCTGTCTCCTTATTGAAAGATTAACTTAATGATATCTTCCCGAGTGTTCTTTTCGAGTAGGTGGGTGCCCATAAAGTCATTACACCCGCTTCGGTCATAAATTGTTTTCCACCGGGCCAAGAACTCGGCGGTTTGTTCCCGGGGACCTTGTTTGCATTTGAGAAGTTGATTTAAGTATGTCTTGCTGGTTTCCTGGCTTGAATCTTTCCAGGAGTAGCGCGCTGAGGGCGGCACGATCGGGCCACATGCCCATAGGGCCACTGAGGTATCTTTGGAGTTTAGTGCATGCCCAGACGCCTGCTCCATTTCTGTCCGACCCGTCGCGTGTTCCGATCCTTGTAAGTACAGCTAGGCACAAGGAACAATCGTCTATAAAGGTTTCGGGATTACAATCTATGTAAATCTGCATGTTTGTCCACCAGTGGTCGAACTGTGCAAAGTTTCCGTCATAAAGTCCGGGGTCGGCAATAGCCTCTACCTGTTTTGTGACCTTGATTTCAGCCCGCGGGCCCACTGCCAATTCTTCCGCAGCCTCTGCACGTGCAGTGGTAAGGGTGAGTTGGTTCTGCATCATTAGCAGAGTGCCTTGGAGCTGCGTAACAAGCGCAGTAAGGTTTGTTATGGCAGCAGCCTGCTGCACGGCGTCTTGCTCGACATTCATTTTTAGTCAAGCGTCTTTCTGGTTTAGGAGGGGGGGAAGGGAATTCTTCTTCGACTCGAGCTAAGTGTATTGCTGCGAGGCGGCGTCTTTCTTTGTCTCATGATTTGAGAGTGCTTTTCTTCTTCTTTGGTAAATGTGACTCGTCGATGTCGGAGTCGTAATCGGGGAGTTCGTCTCTCTTCCTTTTAGAGGACTGAACGTAGGTTGCTTCAGATTCATAAAGGTGTGGTGGTAATGCTCCTTCTTTAACGTAACCGGCTTTCTTATTTTCTAGCCAGTTTAATAGCGCGTTTCGCTGTTCCTTGGTTTTGTAACATAGGGCGATTCCATCGTAGTAAGAATCGAGGGATGGGTTGTCTTCTGCGTCTTCGTGTTTACAAGTGTAGCGAACGTCGCAGGTGTATTTCCCGACTGGGAAGTCTGGGAAGCCTTTGAAGTGCGTGGGGATGTTGAACATCCTATGAAGTGAAAAGAAGAATAATCGAAATGAGGGCTAATTCCTCTCCAATTTCGACGAACTTGCAGCCAATAGCCTACTGCACAGTTCTTCTGAGAAAAGGGTAGCTACTTGTACTGTGACTCGACGGATCGGTGGGCACAAGACCGCTCTTTCACCGATGCATGGAGTATGTAATGGTAAACAAATGAGCCTCACGAGGACTCGGACGTATCCGTTCGAAGAAGAAAGTACGTAGGCAGGGTGGTTTTTAAACGCTTGAATCCCTCTCGAGGGAACCCACTACTCTCGCTTAAAGCCTGCAAGTCTCTCTTCTCCCGTCTCGGGAGCACTTTACGTAAAAGAGAAGGGGCTCAAAGAGCAAAAGAAGTGTAAGGTGAAAATCCCGTTGCACAAAGGCGACCTCGGGTCCGGTATGTTCCACTTGCCCCTGTGGATCGGGGTTGTCCGAAGACAGTGTCGATAAGACGATGGAAGGTGGTGTAGGGTAGGTGAAAGTAGTCAAGTTCTAATGTTGCAACCCAGGAATAAACCTAGGCTACACCACTATAACTCAAGAGAGGGGACAAGTATAATTGCTAGGGAATCCAACAGAGAACTTGACTGGAGTTCTCGGTTGGTATGACATTGCTTAAATACTACTCTACTGTTTGTACGTTACAAACAATGGAGATTAAATACATGAGGTATCAATGTTTCAAATGGTGATTAAGTACATGAGGTGAGATGCATGTAAAATGGAAGCATAGCGGTAATTAAAATAAGAAGAGAAGCGTAGTGTGATACATGTGTCGAACGGAGATTAAAAGAAGAGTGATGAAACATGGAAGCGAATCGCAAACAGCGATCTCGCATAATAATGTAAACATAGCCAAACAACCGGTACATCGGTATGGTCGGAGTTTGGATCGGAGTTCCATAAAAAGATAAACAAGTACAAATAATGAAAAAGAAACGGAGTATGTAGAACTCCTGTACAACGTCCTAGGGTTAGGGTCCGAGCGTATACTACCACTCAAGCATAGTGTAGAGAGCGAAGACTTATGCATGTAATAAGGTTATGTGTATAGGCGCACGACGAATCGCAACAATTATGGGCATTGCATTGTTGAGACAAGTAAATCCCAATAAAGCTGACTCTAGCTTCCATGCTGTTGGAGAAGCTTCCTCAATCCAATGAGCAGTCACAGCAAAGTACCCATCTGTATTACTTGCTTGCCAGGCATCACAAGTCAAGTTCATCTCTCCATTCACAATGGAACTCTGTTGATACTGGTTAATAGATAATCAAGGGCAAACTCAAGCTTACATTGAAGCATTGATGAAGCTTCATGAGATTGTCTTTAAAAAGATGAATAATCTCAGTATGTGTACCCTTTCGTCCAGGTATCTTCACTCCTTCTGTAGCTCAAGAGGTAACATCTATCATCTCCTGGAATTTGGGATGCTGAAGGGCTTGAATGGGCTATAAAAGCTAATGAGAGACTCATATCATATAGGATATCTGTCATATCCATGATCTCCGGTGGTCAAGCGACCACCTCCGGTTGTTTTCTTTACATCTCCGGTGCACAACCATCATCTCTGTACTCAGGTCTATAACCAGTATCCGGAGTTGCATGCTTCCCTACCGGACTTCCGTATGACGTCACCCTTCATTCCCTTTGACGTTCTGTTTCATGTTCTTGTGCCTAACCATGTGTCTCCTGTCATCCTCCATATGTCTCCTGTCGTCCTCCATATGCCCCTGTCATACTTCCTTATCATTTGTTTCACTTCGTAGCTACCATCTGTCATTTACTACATACCCTCTTCCAATCTCAGTCCTGGTTCATAGTATAAGTATTGCATCCTCCATCTGTAGACCTCCATTTGTAAATCAACTAAGTTACCCCTTCTCGCCCAAGTTTCTTTCTGACCTCCCCTTACCCTCCTCCATACTACTTCCCAAATACAAGGACATGAGGCTTGGCAAGGGCACAACACATAAGTCCTGCACCAACGTCCTTATCCATTGAGTACCCTTGACCTCCTTACCCTCCGTCAGACCTCCGCCCAACTTCGTACTGACACCCCAGAACTCCGTTGGACTTGTACCCGGAGGGAACGGACTTGACAATATCACAGAAACCTATACCTGATCAGTAGCAATAAGCCACTCCAGTGCAGCATGACGAAAGATATTATCTGAATACTTGATAACCTTGGATTTCTCTTAAAGGTGGCTATCCAGGTGGGTTTGTTGCTTCTTGACTACATCCTCCTTTTGCTTCTTGATATCTCCTGGAAGTCGAGACTTAAAGTTATTCTTTGAAGCCCATTCATGGTAAATGCCCTATGACTCCAATAAGTAATCCAATATCATATATATAACAACTTACTGAATGCTTAGCCTCATAGTGACGACGACAGGTTGTGGCTTCATTAACTATTGTTGAGCTGGAGACCATTTAGATCAAAGAAAAGACTTGAAATGATTGACTTACTTGCAGGTTTTACAATCCCAATATCTTTTTGTCAATCCATTGAGATTTTGCTTCTCATATGATGCTCCAAAAAAGAAATCAATGTCTCGAGACTTAACCTCATGTGATTGAGTAACATCATTGATGGTTTCAACTTCAATATCCTTAAGGAAGCCACCATCATCAGCTTCATCACCAACATCTGAAAATAAGTAGATCAACTGTTGAAATTTGATACACACATACATTACTTACCAGATTGTTTTTGAGCAGAGTGAGAATGAGTAGAATGGACAATCTTCCTAGTATCCATATCTTTCTGTGGTACACAGCAAGTGAGAGAATCTAGGAGGAATGAAGATTAGTATAGAATATCAATGGCCCACAGTACCCCCAATACACCATCATCAGGATCACTGGTATGTTTTGTACTCTAGTGGAAAACTTACCATCATGGTGGGTACTAGGGGTTGAGCTTGGGTCTTGGAAAATGCCAGGAAAGTAAAATGATATTAGTTGCAAATAATTGCATGATGTGAGGACTTACCGTCATTAGTGATACTCAGAGTAGGTTCTGACACCCTCTGAGATGGCTCTGACAGTTGTCAGAGTGGTTCAGAAATCACTCTGAACTTGTCTGAAAAATAAAACTTAGTACTCAGCTAATGTACGAAAAATGAATGTCCAATGGCTCCATTTGAAAATTTCACATGGCATGTCACATGCACATAGCACGGCAAATGAACCAAAAAAGTCATGGAACTTGCACATGATGTCTCCAGGTGGTGCATCACATGCACTTCCACGACTTTTTGGAAACAACAGCAAACAGTGTGCGCTGCGCAGCATTCAAGTGCATGTGATGCGGCCACTTAGGACCATGTGTGCACATTTCACAATGCAGGACCAGGAGGCTGCTAAATTAGGAAACTGTGCATGCACATGAAGTATGGCTGCCCCAGCAGTGCAAGAAAAATAAAACAAGCTCTCATTGCATCAAAATAAAACTGCTAGATAGCAAAGTTAGACAGGGTTGTATATAAAAAATGCCTAGTAGATACTTGGACACCCTTCCTGCCCCCACAATGCCCCATCACTCAGAAAGACAAGCCCTCCTGGACAGAATTCATGTGGCCTTACAGACAGCTCATCAGCTCCAGCAGGCTGATCTTGAACAACAGCTTGAGGAGGAGGCTGATATCACAGATACCTCTAGCTCCATCTCCTTTGAAGATGGCCTTCCTGGGTTTATTCCATCTCCAATCTCCCCTATCTCCCCTATCTCCCCTGTCCTTATCATTGCAGACTTTCTGTTTAATGCAGACTCAGATCTAGATGACTCTGACTCCTCACTGGACTCTGATGACAGCAGCATGGATCATCCCACCAGCCACTATGACCACTTTATTGATGCTATTGCAGCACTTGAGGAGGAGGTTTTGCAAGCCTGTGTTCTCTATAGACCTCTGGCACCACCTCTCTGTGCACCGCAAATTTATGTGCTTATACAGTGTGAGGACTGTCCTAAAGCATTTTGCAAGAAGCTTTGGGTTGATCCAGACATCTTTGATGATATCTTGGATCAAATAATCGACCACCCCATATTCCATACCCATTCTCCAGCCAATCCCCAGCTTTCTGCAGCTGTTCAACTTGCTATTTTTCTTAACCAGGCAGGACACTATGGTAATGCAATTTCCATTTCGGATGTTGCATTATGGGCAGGAGTAGGTGAAGGATCAGTGGTCAACTGCACTAATTGTGTCATGGTTGCCCTTTTGGATCAACATGATACATATATCCAATTTCCCACAGATCCAAATTCTGCTGACCATTTAAATGCCAAAGCATATGCTGGCAATGTTACATGCTAGCAATGGCATGGTGGATGGTTAGCAGCTGATGGATCCTCCATCCCACTATTTCAAAAGCCTGGATATTATGGAGAAACCTTTTATGATAGGAAATCAAGATATTCCTTAAATTGTCAGGTGAGTGTTTTTTTTTGAAGAATTCTCTGATAATTTCTGTATTTTATTATTATAGGCAGTTGTCATGCCCCACAATCTACTAATTGTGGACTATGGACTTGGTCACCCAGGTAGTGCACATGATTGATATGCATTCAGGGGCACACAGGTCTATCAGAAGCATGACACACTTTTGGCTAATAATGAGTGGATATGGGGTGATAGTGCCTACCCTCTCTCAACTTGGCTTGTTCCCCCCTTTAAAAAGCCAAGAAATCAGGCATTGAGTAGGGAACAGAGAAGATTCAATTATTTCTTATCTAAAGTAAGTTTGAATATACTTGATTTTTGCTCTTTGCTTATAAATATAGGTTCGGGTCAGGGTTGAGCATGCATTTGGTGCACTCAAAGGTTGCTTTCAGTCACTTCAAGAACTCCATATCTCTATTAGCTCCCAGAAGGACCTTGCTTATGCAACAAACTGGGGTATTTGTTGCATTATCCTTCACAACATGGTTATTTAATTTGAGGAGCAGAGATATGGGCCAAAGTCAGCACAGAGGAGGGCTTCAGAGGCTTGGGCAAGGAAGGAGGGAGGCCCAGCAGAGGAAGAACCTGAAGGGACTGGGATGGATATCAATGATGGAAGGCCAGGTCATGCATTTCGTCTTAGGTTGATGGAACAATTACTGGCAAGTCATGAAGGAAGGCAATAATGGAATTAACTATGTATGACGATATCAAGTACATAGGACAGAAACCACAGTGCAGCAACAACAAGTACAACATGTGATGATACTACCTACTGGGGAAGTATCCCTTTGGCCATCAGCTCAAGTTGAAGAAGATCTGCCTCTGCCTGCTTCAACTTTAAAGCCTCAGTGGCAGAACAGGCCCTGGCCTCCTTGAGGTGAATCTCTGCCTCCCTGTTCTGGATGAGGCACTCATGATTTACCTGCACATTGGCATTCTCAAGCTGCATTTTTTCATGCTCAAATTGTAGTGTTCATTCGTGATCAACATGCTTGATCTTCATGGCAAGCCAGTGATTCTTCTCCATAGAAAGTGTGATGCAGCAGGAGTTTGTGCCATCAGCACTGGTGGAACCAGACTCAGCAGTGAGCTGTGACATGGTTTCGTCGAGGTCAAGCCGGATGTGCTTGCCCTTGGAGCCATTTGACAACATTGATAGAGATGAGCTGACAGGGGAAAAAAGCCGTGATTTGCTGGCTTGTGTGGAACTGTGGGATGACACAGGGTGGGAGCGAGCAGGAGTGGGGACACAGGGGACAAAAGCAGGGACTGATGGTTGCCACTGGGGGGAAATTCCAGCCTTGGTTGCCATGAGGGTGAAGCCAGCTTTGCAAGAGTGGTAGCTTGGCATGACGCTGTCTGCAGGGTTTGAGTTAAGGTTGAGGTTGAGGTTGAGGTTGAGGTTGAGGTCAAAGCTGTCGAGGGGGTCATTGGCCTAACAAGATTAGTATATTGTACAATTTAAAATAGTTACACACATACCTTGCACTTTCCCTTTGCAGCCCTGATCAGTTGCTTGGGGACAGGCAGGGAGTACAAATCTTTGCCATCCATGACTGTATCCTCACCGCACTCTTCTTGATCCCACATCATATCAAAATCAGGGTCAGGTGGGACAGGTGGGACATAGTGGCTGGACTGGACATGTTGGGCAGGTGAGGGATGTTGGGCAGGCATGGGATGCTGTGTGGGTGAGGGATGTTGGGCAGGCACGGGATGTTGGATGGACACGGGATGCTGTGTGAGTGAGGGATGTTGTGCAGGCGCAGGATGTTGTGCAGGTGGGAAATAATCGGCAGGCACAGGATGTTGTGCAGTTGGGGTATATTAGGTGGGCAGGGGATGTTATGCAGGCAGGGGATGTTGAATGGCTGGGACAGACAAGGCAGGTTGGGGAGGGAGAGCCTTCTTGTTCGGGGCAACAATCTGAAGAAAATCGCTTCCCTGGGCCTTGCCAGGTTGAGAATTCGTCAGTTTGGCCATGAAGTTTGGAATGCCATTCCAAATAACGTAGATATTGTTGTACCATGGAAATTTGGCCAAAATTGCACTGTGGAGGTTTGGTGTATCTACACCAGGTTGAACCCCTTGTCCTGTCTGGTGGAGTGAGCAGTAGTGTTGGACAAACATTTTTTGGAGGCTGCTTGTGGGATTAGTAGCAGTGAGGGCAAGCGAACAAACTTACTAGCTGAGGCGGTTTGTTACTGAGACTGCAAATCTTTTTGGCATGGCAGCAAAGTGCTCCTGCCATTCTGTATCCTCACCAAAAATGAGTTGGGCAAGGACAGTGCAGATTGCAGTCTTATTCTTGCCCAATGGCTTGTCCAAGCCATCCATTGAATGTTCTGCTTTGTTCTCAGAAAAAAGAATGTTGCAGTTGGCCGGGTGGGACTTGAGCCAAGCAACAAGCATGTCCATTTGTGTGTTGGTCCACTGGATAATAAACCTGTCAGATGTGGAAGTGTCAGATGGGGGTGGAGTAACAACAGTGGCAGGTACTTGGGCTCGATGGTGACCACTGCTGGATCCCCAACCACAGCCTTTGGTTGGGTGATTATTGGGTGCTGGCATTGGCGGGTAGTGTCCCTGGCGGGGGTCCATCAATGGGATTGATAATGCATGGTGGGCAGCCTGCAGCCTCTCTGACCAGCATGTTTGTGCAGGCATTAAGGTTTAGACTCTGCCCATACAGTGGCAGCAACTTGGGTGCACATTCAGAACACATTCAGAGTGCAGCCTGACCAGGGGTGTCATGATGCAGCAGGAGGGTGGGTGAGAGAAGGAGCATGAGCATGAGCACAAATAGCAGACACAGTGTCTGTTACTCGTGCTCACATGAGCATGGGTGTCTTGAGCAAGGTGAGGTGAGGGTGAGGTGAGGCGAAGGTGGGCGACCAGTGTGAGGGCGGATGTCTTGAGTGAGATGAGGCGAGGGCAAGGTGAGGTGATGCCACAAGGGCGGGTGACCAGTGTGAGCAAGGGTAGGGGTGGCATAGAGAAACAAAAACATCAGGCACTCATACGAGCACGAGTAGCAGACATGTTGTCTGCCACTCATGCTTGCATGAGCATGGGTGTCTTTGGTGAGGTGAGGTGAGGGTGAGGGCGAGTGACCAGCATGAGGGGGCAGCATAGAGGAACAAAAACATACCTGCACTCGTGCAAGAACAAGTGGCAGATGCATTGTCTGCCACTTGTATGAGCGCAAGTGTGGGTATGTTGGGTGAGGGGAGGCAAGGGTGAGAGGAGGCAAGCATGGGCAACCAGTGTGATTGCAGGTATTGGGTGAGGGTGAGGCAAGGCAAGGGCAAGGCAAGGCAAGGGCAGGCAACCTGTAACAAAGTGCTTTGCTTGCAACACTGGATAACACTTACAAAAGCCTATACAAGTGTACAAGCGCTCAAGGCTCACAACAAGTCAAAGGACTTAGTCGTTTCTCTCCCTTTGTTTGTACTTATTTACGTTTTTATGGATTCAAACTCCGATGCACCATGGTAACGCCTACACACAAGCTTCTACTTCTATTTAATCTCCACGCTGTGCTTGGCTGTGCATCGCTTCCATTTCATGGCTATGCTTCTTTAATTACCGCGTTGACTCATTCTGACTCCTCATGACTCATAATGACTCTTATCGCACAGCCTACTTAATCTCCATCTTATCTATGACTCAGCCTGACTGCGCATTGACTGCGGATGACTCATACCCTATGCCCAGGGCTAAGGGTTACTTTGTATAGTAGTGTATCTACAGATCTAGCCACAACATGTACAAACATAGAAAGAGTATATAAACCCCCAGGAGCGACTGGACTCCCCAGTCTAGTTCTCTTGGAGATT
>JBBPSY010000439.1:0-13118 GCA_038093855.1 Rugiboletus extremiorientalis
AAAGGTACATCACACCTTCATTCTCCCTTTGGTCGCCCGTCCTTGCAATCGCAGACCACAAATTGTTTACAAAGAGACCTCAAGTAGAAATAACGAGCCTTGCAGATGTCGATTCTCGGGATCTGATACGAACACTGTGGTTCCAGGAAAACTCCGCGAACATTTCATGCTGCTCCTACTTATCCCGAGAACCATTCTCCGCAACTGGTCCGCCGCCGCGGGCCACGATGAAGTTCTACTGACTAATAAACATCAAAGTTGACAAAGTCTTGCTGGGGAAGGGAGAGAGAGAGAGAGGTAGGTGGGCAGTTTTGTGCTCCTTGTCTCTTGTCACCTTATCACCGCCGGTGGTAAAGTGGTGAGAGTGTCACCTAGGGGACGAAATCACATCTAGCCAACAATCACGTTTGATCTGCACACGGATCATACTGTGGTACTGAAGCATGATGAAAATCATCAAATGGTCACGGAACTCGAGGCCAATCCCCCATGAAGCCCGTTCATGCTAAGATATGATATCCATCTATTCAGTCTGCCATGTGCTTTGGTGACGTTTTCACTGCCAACTCCAACTCTGTCTCGTCATTCCAAGTTGTAGTTCACTTTTGAAGTCCGAGGAGCTGCCAGACAAGCCTCTTTCAAGCCGCGCTCCGTTTTAACGGACCGTTTTTTCATCACGGAATTGGCTTCATTTAGTTCAAGGTTGATGTTCTCCATCCGCAGTCCGCCAGGAACGCCTGCGCCCTCGCTTCGGATGTGGATCGAGTATAGTAATGCATTGCTGGCGACATCCCTCATGACACGAAACATCAAGGGATCTTTGGTTTCACTCCTGGTATCCACCATAAAATGGATAGATCCCGTAAGACTCGCATTAGCAATGCCAACAACTCAACACGTCGACATCTCATCACACGTAGTGCACACGAGTGAATATCTGAATGCTACTCATACACATCCCGTGCTGGGTGCGTCGAGTGGACCACTTTCGTCGAGTGCGATCAGGCAAATTGAACGGGACATCACCACGACAACAAGCTGTTGAGGTCATTTCGTCACCAGCTCAACACGACAAGGTGCCAGCACCATCACCATTTCTTCTCGTGATGGGCCAACGCCGAGCTACAGGACCCTGAACAGAAAAATATAAAGTGAACCCCACAACTGATACCATGGCATCACCGTCCTGCCGAATAGAATGTGGGTGTGAATGTACGGGAGTTTTCCGAAAACTGTACAATGACTCACGTCCCCTAAGTTGGATTCTCTCGTTATACCACTGCCATGGCTCTGATAGAGCAAGGGGTGCGCCGGGGAGATCGGGAATGCCATTGTCCAGCTGGGAAAACGTCCACGGGGGTCCAGAAGGTGACGCGCGCAGGAAAAAAAAAAAAAATTTTGTAGATACCATACGGACGACCTCCAAGCGCTCACCAAGATATCCATAACGGCAGCAAGTCATACGTACATACGTGAACATCCCGACGCGGAAACATTCATACTTGTACGATCTGGGTCTCAGCAACGAAACTTGCATTTCTCTACGAAAATTCTATTCACAGCGACAGGAACGTGAGTCCAACACCTACACCTACAATACACTATTTTTCTGTATCTGTGCAATTCCAATCACCCGCTAGATCCTTTTTTTTTTTTTTTTTTTTTCTGAAAGCTAACCGTGTAGCAAGCTGTCCTAGGGAAATCGAGCTTGAGAGATGAGAAAGAATTCAACTTCACCAGTGCTGGAAAGAGAAGAAAAGAAAAGAAAAGCTCCGAGAACCCAACAAAGGTATGTACAGAGTCCGTCTCACATCCGATGGAGTGAGACAAAAAAAAAAAAGAAGTACGTTGGATACGACAAACGAAGGGTGACTCCACCTCCGAACCTCCCCACGTAACTGATACACATACAAGCGAGTCCTCGTCTGATTCGTCCGTGAGCAGGAAAAAAAAGCAGAGTGAGAAAGAAGGTAAGGATCCTCATTCGAAAAAAAGGTGAGCCTAGACGCAGACGTGGCATGACCCACCCTGGCAGTACGTACACAATTTGCGGTGCACCTCTTGTTCTGTTTTCCTATCGCGACTCGCATCGCCACGATCATGCGCCTTCCACCACATCACACGCGTGAGTCGTCCCCTTTCTCGAAAATACCCTCCCACACTTTTCACATCTCCACCGTAATAAACCCAAATGGACCGTCAATATGTGCCTTACAAGGCTTCCCCTTTGCATCGGTGGCGCGCAGCATGCGTACCAGAGACAGGTTACAACGGTTTTGTCATTTCCCCGGACATTGTGGGCAAGGCGATAGTGTCTGCATGCGTATTTAGAGTCCGGTTGGATAGGAGCTCCACAGATAAGAGGGGGATGATTGCAAGAGACCCAGTGGCAGGTGAGGTGGGAAAGAGGGTCAGGAAAGGCGGCTGGTCCTGGTCCTGGTGCAGGGACAGTTGCAAACGCATCTGTAGGAGTGGGGGGAGACAAGACATCGGGGGTGTCAAAGAGGAGTTGGGAAAGAATTTCATCCCTTAGGAACGAAAAAATCCGTCAGTGTCAGCAATATCCATCAAGGCGACAGGCGTGATCACATCAGGTAGAAATAGCACAATACATACAATGGATCAATTGTGCTGTGGGATTGATATAGACCGTCGTACATGCTCGACGATGGCTGGTTAGGGTTCATGATTCTAGGGATGGTGGATTCTCGCTGCGCGTGCTGGAGAGGAATTGGGGGAATCATGGAGGGTTTTAAACCGCATCCCTGATTTAACAACGATCAAAGTGGCCGAGTGCCTTCGAGGCTTCTTCTTGCCTCTATTTCGAGAGTTCAAAGTCAGCGATGCGCTGTGATATGCTCAATTGATCTATCCTAGATCCCCGTCGCAGAACAAGGAGGTTTCCCCACGTGTCGAACCAATGTCAATCAAGGGGTCAGCACACTGAAAATGTTTGATCCGACCCCTCCCCAACGACAGATGGACTTTGTCTGCACGCGTACTCAAGAAGGTATGGGGTATGTAATGATGTGCCTCAGCTACCGAAAAATGTATGAGCCGTCGAAGTGTCTCAGGGGAGCACAGATTCTCGAAGGATCAGTATCATGGATGAGATCTTCAGCGAAGTAACAATATCTTCCATTGGTATCAGCGGCAGGCTACTATATCTCGAGAAGCCATGCCGTACGTCACGATAGCACTATCGCATCTTTGACGGGGGGATCGTGTGGTATGGATATTGCCGTCTCGAGGTCTGATCAATACGTCACTGCATAACGAAATAATAGAGCCAGTATGACAGAACACCTAATCCTTCAGCACATTAGTGTCCATTTACGATTCTTAGAGTAGACCTGGGGTACTGACATACGCACCGGAGAGGGGCTGTGGGGAGATAAATGGGATATTCATTTCCGTTCGAAATCCAAGACACTTAAACCGAAAGCATAAGTATTCAATTCCTCCGATCTAGCATCTATAAGCGACCAACCGCCATCATGGCACCCCATCTCCACCGAACCTTGTAGGCGGCACTGCCCAATACAGTCGGAGAAAGGGACACTAACCTGTTTTGGGTCCGACTCTCCCAACCTATACCCGCACGAAAAATGCACATCGGCTAGGCTGGGCCGTAACATACATAAACGCTCGATCCTAAAATGCGTGGAACTGGGTTTGGAGAGAGGTCCCCGGACCAGGGCATGTCAAGGACAGTAACAACGCCACATCCGTTAGGATACTGCATGTCCAGTTGGCAGATCCAAAGGTTACCTTGGGCATTTGAAAGTCAATATGTCATCAAGCCGTACAAAGTGGCTATTTAGCGCAGCTCCATGAATGGAACGAGCCGCTGTACGGATCGAGATTCGCGGGGAAAAAAAAACTACTTACATCAGGTGGGGTGTGACACGGCGTCGACCGCTGACCAAGGCGAGAACGGGAACAGATAACCTACCTGATCGCACAGCTCTGGTTGGATAGATGACGTTTGAAATCGCCAAGCGCTAGAAGTGGCACAGCCCTGGCGAACAGAGAATTGAACGTATTGCGGGGAGCAGTGGCCTATCGTACCGCCATTACTCCATCCTGCTGCGCTTCCACTCGTACTTCCATCTTTCTCCTGCTTCGCGTGAGAAGACCAGGCATTAGTTACGAAGCGGACGGTTAGGGAACGCCGTTTCGACAGCGAACGCGTGTCGTATCTGATGTGAAGTTTGCTCAGCCGACTGGCAAAACGCACAGGAATCTGGACTTTTGTTTATCGGATGAGAGCTGGCCTGGAGCCAAATGGCGTTCAAATTGGATGATTATCGAAGACTTTCAACTAGAATAGAGCGTTTTTGTTGGTATGGGCTGAAGTACCGTCGGTGGCAGTTGCAGGAGTGGACAAACCGCGGTGATGCTTTGCTCGGCAGAAACCGAAATACGCCTGTTCGCTTGCTGCCACCCGTGATCCAACCTTCTCCCGACATCCGAGCTCTCTCTACGGCCACCATCAACTTGCAACACGAACCATCTGTGCAGGTCCATACTGCGGAGGCCATCGCCAAGCTCAGCTTAACAACACAGCCGAACAACTTCCCGCCGCAGGCATCATCAATGAGACGCAACCACTCAGCCCCACTGTGCCCCATGATTGTGTCACCCTCCCTGGACTCGGGCCGCGCCGGTGGTGGTTGTCAATCCCGATCGATTCTCCTCCTTGCCCACCTTCTCCCAAACCAGATTGTCCGGCTAGGCGAGGGCCGGGAGGGGCCGAATTCCCATCTCATGGGGAACCTGGCTAGAAAGACTGATGCATATATGCGCAGAGTTCATCAGTAAATCGATGTTCACGCAAACAGAGGCTATGTAGCCATGATGATGGCTGCTTGACGCTCTCCCCTTACTCGAATGGATCGTTTGAGTGGGAAAACCAGTGCGGCGTGGTTGGTGGCGGCGGGGTATTGCCCCTTCTTGCGTTGGAGACTTCCCCTATTCCGCCCGAAAAGAGAGTGGTGATGCTATCGTTTGATGACTCTACCACAGGCCTTTCGAGATCTGTGCTCGGAGCACTGCTGGCGGAAGGGGAAATCAAGATCTCGACCAACTGTTGCAAGTAAAGATCCCTCTTCCCGCACCAAAGCCCGCCCCTCGTTCTCCCTGTTTAACGCTTGATCTCTCTCGGCACCTAACCGGAGTCCCTGATTGACCGGTTTTTTCATTCGTGGACTGTGGCACCGCACATGTTAGTCATTAACCAGCTATTAACTCGTCCTATCCTTTGGCCTGATTTTCCGCCGTCAGAAACTGCGAATTAGGAAAATGCATGCCCCAACGCGTTTCGCGATGCATTTGGAACACGGGTGAAACATCTGCGTACTTAATAAACCTCGGATTTTGCAGCACCGCTCATGATCAAAGCCTCCGTGATCCCCAGACTTTTGAATCAGTTTGAAACTATTTTGAAACAAAGTCTCGGTGACTTGCCACCGGGAGCTCGGACGGTTCGCACCGCAGGTACTTAGGATCGCTTGGCATCAGCTGCATACTCACTCATGTGGTGTGCGGTGCAAGTTGGTCAGCCCGCAGCGCACTCAGCCGTCGCTGGCCTCTAGGTCGATCAATGTCAGCCGCACGCATAACCCTATAGTCAAATGAACGACAAATTCCGCACCCCCGAGTTACTTCCGCAGTGCAGCTTCGCCCGCGCCGCCACCGGTAACAATGGACCCGGAGCGCCTGCGTACAATGTGCCGACAAAGAGAAATCACGAGTTTGTTCGAGCGTTGTTCATCGACGCTATTGGAAGTCAGTCCGTTACCTACATCAGCCACTTTCCTTAACGAGCAACGCCAGCGTACCCCTCTCCTCCAGTCGAGTATGAGGTAAGCACTACATTCATTTACAGTACATCGTGTACTTACATCGAGCACGACTTACCGTCCCCGCTCGTTAATTCACATCCACTCACAGATGCTGCCGTGGCCGCCCGGCGGTGTTGTTTGAATCAGCCCCGACGCAAATGAAACCCATCACAGTGTCCTGCGTGCCCCCTGGTCCCCCCGGGGACATCGGCCCTCAAGGCCAATTTGAACGCCCAGGCGCATTGCCAGTGAATGAGGTCTTCGGGACCTACGCGCTCAGGTCAGTCAACTTGAGTCCCCCAGGTGCGCACATTTCCATGTAACCAGGATTCCGCGGCAGCCGTGTTCCCCCCCCGGTGTATTACGTGCGTTTATACTCGACGAGCTCATGCGGGGGTTCAGTTATTACGGATCCACGACTCAACGGTAATAAGACAGTATCGTCCTCGAAGATCATTTTCGTTCCGTGGAAGCGAAGACCCTTGAAGAAATATCTACCATCTGCTTCCTCCACTTTGCATACGTCGAGACCAGCTCGTGATCCAGCGATGGTAATGTCACGATCTTTAACTTCTTATCTCGCTTCTACTTACTCTGAAGCATATGTTCCGTACACGACTCCAAGTTTAGGTGTGCGCGAGGAGTGATACGACACGGGAACCCGTGCGGATGGCTGTATACCTGATGCCCATGTCAGCTGGGCAACCTTGCGCCGAATTACAGACATCTTTCGTGAAACAGAACGACTTACAGTGTGATACCGTTCGCCAATTCCGCCTGAACAGGGAGGGCATTACCTTGGGCGTCCCTGGGGGGATGGAACTCCAGGACCGAAAAGATCGTGGCGATGGAAAATCCAGGGCACCTCATCTGCAGCGTACTGTCCTGATAAAAAGAACGTAGGTATTGAACCAGAGATGACAGTGCTGTAAGTGGCATCGAGTGCGCACCAGGGCATATCCTTCGTCCGAAACCAGATACGAAATCCATTGGATCATTCATTTTGTCATTCAGTGTACCGCCATCGTTGAGATATCTCTCGGGAAGAAAAATCATTCGCGTTTTGAAACCGAGTCTCGTCACGCGATACCGCCCTAGCGTGAGCATTTGTTCGCCCGATCGCCGGCAAGAGCGCATGAAGCCAGGGCTACCATACATTTGCAAGCACGAACCTGTCCGAGGGATAAATGAGTCCGGTCATCACTTGTCGTACAATAGCCGCTGTAAACATCGGCCCCCCGATGTGGCGTGCCAGTCTAGACAGCCAAGTTATCGAGATCCCTGAGACGACTGCGGGTAGCTCTTTTCACGCCAGAAATGGAAATGTACGTGGCGCGATACGAAGTATCATACGTTCGTGCGCGAGTGAGGTGATCAGAAACTATAGAGGATATCAGATGTCCACAAGAGGCCGATTGAGCGTCGAAGCAGTACGTCAAACGAAACCTACATGGAACTAAATAGGTCTCGCCATACGTTCTTTGGCATGCTGAAAAGGAATCTCTTCCAGTTTTTCGGACAGGTGTTGCTTCGCGTTTCAACCAAGGTCCAGGGGACTAATCCTAATCAGGGAGGTGCAACATTTTCAACAAGCAAACGCTGTACAGCTGGCAACGAATCCGCAGGGGATAGCTTACGGAACGGGAACAACCGGAGGATCATCGCGTACCCTGGGATGACTGCTGGTACCGCGGCATCTGCGAAGTCCTCGAAGTACCGCACTAACGGGTCCACTTGGTTCATAGTCATGCGCGTTGGAAAGTGATACTGTAATAGTACTATGAGCCCGCGTTTGGTTCGATACCGTAAACCTTCAACCCTCTCTGAAACAATTGGTGATCGATCAGATCTCTTGGCAACCTCAAGGAAGTGATCAATCGTACCTTGCCAGCCCACCCAGTTCCCCTCACATGACTACATCCCCACACCTTCACTTCACTTAATTTCGACGCGCTCGACACGATATCCTTCATCATGAAATCGTCCAACTCGCGGCACCAGCTCAGGTCCAGCCAGCGCACGTCTAAAACCTCCTTGAGTTGTCCGAGCGACTCCGAGGGAATCGAACCCAAGCCATTCAAGCTGAGAGATACGAGCGATGATGCAGAATGTGCAAGAAGAGCCTTGAATGTCGCATCTGAAAGCGCACGGTTTCGTGCGAGGGACACAATGCGGAGTGGCGGATTGGGAATAAATGTTCCAGAACCATCCACTTCCATCCCGGACTCGCAAGCTTCTGAGTCGAGTGTGGTAAAAGGCTTGCTCCAGTTCTCGAAAAAGTGGGCAACACCGTCGTCCGACAAACCTGACAGACCTTCTAATCTAAGTTCTGAAATGCCACGTGCATGTTTCCGAATTCCATTTTCTAGTACCAAATCGGTGAATCCTTCATGCCAGGATGGATCAAAGCTCTCCAGGGCCGGGCCATGCGTCTCTAGGATCCGAAGCCAACCATTTTCCAGGATACCGACGCTAGGGTTTGAGAGGTCCAGTAACTTTAGGGGGGGTAGAGCACAGAGTGGTTCTACGAAGGTATCATCCAAGTGCCCAACCTCTTTCAGTTGCAGTTCTTCGAGTTCGATGCAATTCTGCGCGAGTGACTTTGCGCATTCGAGGTCAAAACGGGGACTTTGGATAATGCGAAATGATTTCAAATCTGGTTTAGCCTTGAAGAACTCGATCCATGCTTCCGCGTGCACAAGGAATGGTCCAAGAAGGCTCAGATGTGTGAGACGAGGAAGCGATTTGGAAAACGCAGTAATGACCGGACAAGTGAGGCGACCACAATAATCGAGGTGCAAGTGTGTCAAATTGGGATTAAGACTTGCGAGCGTTGTTAGAGCTGGAGGGGTCAAGTCTGCCGATGAACGTGAGTATGTCGGCTGAGCGAGAAGTAGAATAAGAATAAGCTTACTAGTAGCATCATAAAACCGAAGTTTCTTGTTCTGCACGTCATAAAATAATTGAGCATTTTCAGGCGTTCTACTCTTTAGCGTATGAGCACTAGGACTCAAATGACATTTACCACTCACAAGCTCCGGTTCCGAGCCAGGGTTTTCGCAATTTCGTCCATGTTGACTGATCCGATGTCACCGAGTGCTTCGACGTCGTTAATATATTTTCCGATCAGCTGTAATTTATCAGAGGTTAAAAAAGTGACCAAGATCAAACCTGAATAATCACCTCGATACAAAAAGAAGCCAGAGTCGGGAAGCGACGTTCTTCAAAATTAATCACCTCGCGTTTTTCTCCTGCACGTTTTATCTTTTTAGGAGCCGCCGGTTTCTTGAACGGGTCAGCTCCAGACGCCTTTGCACACTGGTGGCAAAGGTAACCAGGTGGCGGATTCGCTGCAAGTGTGTATCTCGTCTGAAGTACAAAAACCGAAAGAACAAACGAGTGAGGTGAGCTCCGATCCCAATGTGAAGTCAACCACATATACCACTGTGAATTGCTTTTCGCACCGAGCGCATTCCTCGAAGCTTCCGACAGGCGGTTTCGGATCGCTATTACCACCCATGGACCACAAACCTTTCGATACGGCGGTATACTCATCTTCGGACGATCCTTCATAATCACCATCCTCTTTTGCCTTCTTTTTTGCCTTGGACTTCGCAGCCGCAGTGTTCTTGCGCTTAGCGCCTTGACGTTTCTTCGCGGGTGATGCTTCCTCCACTTCGTCCAGTTGATCAGATGCATAGCCCGAGGCCTGGTGGTTTGAGTAGATGGGATCAGAGAAAATAAGAACTACATTGACATTGACATACAACTGCCGTTTGACGTCGTCCGCGATGACTCCTCGGGGCCACTGGGGCAGCGGTCTCGTCCTCATCTCGAGTTGGCTCGTCGCCTTGTTCTACATTCTGGATAGCGTCTTGCCCTTGGCCTTGTGTTTGATCCCTCGTCGCCACACGACGTGCGATTGTAGCTGGGTTGATGCCAGATTCCTAGATGTAATTGAGGCTCCTGAGAACAGAAAAGCGGCATAGGAAACGCACTCGAAGAAACTCTGTCAGGGCAGACGTTGGACCTCGGACATTGTTGGCTCTTCGGCTCATTATTTCCCTCTCGAAACTCTCGGTTTCAACTGTACAAGCGAGGGTTGCTGTGGTTGATGCGACGTGCGCGCTGGTAAATTAGTGTGTGACACTGGAACGCGACATGTCACAGAATAATAACGCGCCGCCACTGACTTGGTCCCAACTTGCAACAGGTAAGCTGGTGTACATACATTCCAGAAGATTGCGTTTTGAGAACCAGTGTTATTTTTACAATGACTCCTAGCGATAGACGATCTGTTCGATAGATGGTCGGTTGTTTTTGGCTGGCCGCTTCAAGTTTCGGCTCGACCAACACCGCTATACAAACTCCCAGTGAACATCGTCGATGGGCGGCTGATCCGGACGTGCAGGTCTAGCAAGCCATGAGACAACACAACCAACACTTGCGCGTCATTTTTATAGTAATCGCACTTTGCCTGTGAGTACCTGGCAACAGCATTGAACACTTGTGACACGGCATGATCGCATGCGAGCCCGAAGCCGACCTGAAGCTTGGTCGATCCAAACGAATATACGTCACTCTGTGGGTCTGGCAGATCATGCACGCCCCGTTTCTGTTGTTTTTCGCCAATCTCGAATAGCTCAGGTGCGGCCCAGCGTATGCTTCCTCGGACGGTTGGTGTCAGGTAGGAACTGTCTGTGGCTTCCATGGAAACCCAGTGATAGTCCAAAGTCGGACGAGCAAGCCTTTCCATTGTCCTTGATGAGCACACTCGACCGTAAAAAGAGGTGAGTAACAGAAGACACGCCTACGTTGGAGATAGCATTCACTCCTGTCAGGTCATTGTGGACAAAGCCGCATCCACGAACTTGACAATATGATTAGTTCTGGTTATCACACAGCCAAATGCTTTGTCTCACAGTAGTGAAGCCCGTCCGCAACGTCGCTCAACTACAGCGTTCTGGTGAGTCGAGCATGAGAGCACGCAGAGGAAAGGACGCCACCCGCCAACCCCCGCTTGGCGTGCAGTCGAACTCCTTCGTAATGCTCAAGGTACTTACTTAATGTCCCGCCTTCAAGCCAGGGACAGACCATTTCTGGGAATCTTCCAATGCCAAATCTAATACCATAAAGAGGCACCACACATTCACGTTCCAGTCTCACCCAAACCTTTAATTCCCGACTAATTCTCTAGGAGTGCGAGGTCAACCAACGACACGATTGTACCAATGTAATATACTACCCTGCTCTCAGTTTTCTTTTAGACTGCAACCAGGTTTGTCCGCATCGCCTTGACGGCCACCTATAGGTCGATGCTGCTTTACTCACCCATACACAACTAACCTGGATAATCCTCGAGTATTCGAGCCAGTCACACTTCCAGAAATCATCGCCAAATCCCCCGTACACAGACGGGATACTTGTACCGTCTCAGTAGCTGACCTGTCGAGTCGGCAGCACAGCGTGTGAGATACATGCCCCTGGATCACACTTCTAGTTAAATGCGGATATGCAGTACGGCACGGCATACCAGACGCTCAACCAGGGGACATAATCACACCCTGAGCCATTCCACCAATCCTATAGTCTCACGGAAGGCACGTATTGACTGCAATTTCAGATGCTTGAGGTTAATCCTTTTTGTGCAAGTCCACTCACGCCCAATAACTGTCAGTTCGTGGTTTTCCACGAAGGGTGCGACTCCCCAGAGATGTTCACTAAATTTCCATCAGGGACTTAGTGTCGTAAAAGTCTGACCTCGGTGCGGACTTGAGGCAGCCTGAGGCGAAGCTCATATAATTGTTCGATGAGTATGAAAGTTGCGACGGTCTCGTAGAGAAGATGAAAGCTAGAAACGCCATCCCCCCAAAGCTGGTCGACCCAAGGCACTGACAACGAAAGGGTACAGAATCCAAAAAAGATACCTACAGTGATCAGTTCGTCCACTCGCCAACGATAAGGAGTCGCCTCGTCCGATCGTTCGCAACTCCACTAAACTGTTTCCTACGCGAAGGAATGGTATGCCCCCTGCGTTCTGATCCCATTTGATGCGTCCGACTTCAGTTATAGACCCAAAGTCAGCAAAGGAGGTAATCACGGTCTTCGTCCGATAACGATCGTGCCGGTCATGCATCATGTATGAGGTAAAGAGTACCGTCCCCGTGGAAATGAAGAACACTGTTTGGCAAGGGTCCATCTTCACCTGATGCAGACCAGTGTTCATAGCAGAAGCGAGCAAAGTCGTCAAGAGAGTTTGTTGAGCGGATACAGCAATGCTTTGCGCAGTCGCATTGGGGACTGGAATGACCTCAAGCACACTGCCCCGTGTTCCCATGGGATCGAGACTACCATTTTCTCGATGGCATCAGAAACAAACCGGCTGTGGGACGCATAGGCAAGGGTCGTGGCGACGAAAAGCGCCGAAGCCCTGAGATCCGCATACGATATTATGGCACGGAGCCCCAGCTGGCTGGAGTCAGTGATACTGTTTCCGGTAATGAATCTGCTTCGCCTCGATCAGTAGCAGGGTAGGCGTACACGTTGCATATCACACTAGGGACATAAGGAGACCGGAGGATTATTTTTTCTTGATCGAATCGGTGTAAACATGGGCGCCATATTGAGCATCACGTTGAAGTGCTTACATAACCTCATTACGAGGGATATAACCCTAGAACAGGGTTAGGGTTCCAGTTCGTCGCTATCCATTCGCTTTCTCACGATCAGATACAGTGAGAATGTCACCAACGACGCCCTACGTCCAGCCCGGGGAGCCTCTCAACGACTTCTTACGCTCTTTCTGGCAAAGACAAGTCGATGCCGCAGAACAAGAAACACCGGATTACAGACATCCGCCGTTACCCTTAGCGAGGATCAAAAAAGTAATGAAAAGCGATCCAGACGTCAAGGTATGTATGAACACCACCGACGTAGTCTGCTGCCGATAATACAGTATGGAATCTATAGATGATTGCAGCAGATGCCCCTATTCTCTTCTGCAAAGCTTGCGAAAGTGTGTACCTTTTGTTTCACGTTCTGACAGAGGGTCCATATCGAACTTGGGCACTGCCGAGCGCTGCACAGTGTTCCATCCCCGTCCCCCTCGCCCGATTTTTGTTGTCTCCATTCGCGATTCTAATGGACCACGCGCGCAGTCTTTATATCCGAAATCACAGCGCGTGCATTTATCATTGCGGACTCGAATAAACGCCGTACGTTGTCTCGTGCAGACATTTCAAAAGCGCTCGCCAAATCAGACCAGTTCGACTT
>JBBPSY010000440.1:0-13114 GCA_038093855.1 Rugiboletus extremiorientalis
CAAGCATTGACCTTTACATCGGACTTTAAGCTTGGGCACTATATGAAAATTCCTCCACGCACCATGTTCTGGTCTCAGGTCGGTTTCTTTTATGGCGTGGAGTTCTTCGCAGACATGCTTGACTCGTACAGATTGTATGTACAGTCATAGCTGGGACTACTCAGCTTCTCGTGCAGTCCTGGATGTTTGATCATATCCCGTGGGTTCGACACACCACATCTATCATCACCCAGACTTATACCACTCTGACAGGGACATGTGCTCCAGTACGCAGAAAGACGGGTAAATTACGATCTCGTTCGTTTTCCCAACGGTTGTGCTAAACCTCCGTAGATTCGTATGCCCCAGCACCCAGGTGTTCGCAACGGCGTCTATCATATGGGGTACGTGTGTGGCATGATAACAAACCATAGGATATGGGCTCAGTGGATGATGATATTTAGGCGTTGTCGGACCGAAACTCCAGTTTTCCGCTGGCCATCTATACAGGTATGTCATGATCAGCCTTTCACTCATCGGTAAATCGCTGATCATTGGTATTAGCTGTAAATTTACATCTTAGTGCTAATCAGAGCGTCAGCTGATTCGTTCCTTAGCGCTATTATATTTCTTTGTCATCGGGGCCGTTGCACCGGTTATTCCTTGGCTGCTGATGAAGAAGTGGCCAAACAGTTTTTTGCGATATATCAAGTAAGTGACACTTACTCTTTAACGACAGTTGACGCTGATGTTGTAAATAGTTTGTGAGATCATCCTATGTTCTTCGTTAGCGAAGTCCAATTGGATCGTTCACACTACCCACCTTTTCTAGTCCCGTCATATTTAATGGCACATATCTTATTCCGCCAGCAACGGCATTGAACTTTGTGCCCTGGGCGTATGTCCTTTTGCGACCCTTGTCATGGAAGTCAGCTGACATTCCAAACAAGACTCGTTGGATTCATCTTTCAATTTTACATTCGAAGGTACGCACAGCGACACACTGTCATACCCGCTTCTCCGCCTAAACGGGGCGTAACTACAGGCGACATTTTCCTTGGTGGACAAAATATAATTGTAAGGACCTCCGCTTTTCTCCCATTACTTGTTGTCCGCTCACGCAAACGGTAGATGTACTCTCGGCTGCGCTCGACGCGGGCCTGGCATTGTCGGTCATAACGATCTTCTTTACGTGTGTGGCTTTCCCCATCCTTGAATCAAGGACACTGACGTCGCCCCCCTTTTCCGCTCGGTCTGGGTAGTCTTCAATACCCTCGAGGTGGCAGCGTAAGCGCGACAAACATACTCCTTCTATGCTTCCCACTAACGGACGGACGGACATTTCGACGTTGGGATTGTATCCTTTTTTGCAGATCGGTCTCAACACCATACAACAATGGTGGGGTAATCAGGTGTGTAGATGGTGAACGACTACGGGGTTTGACTCACACTCTGTCCCATCCCCTTTGTAGGTGTTTCAAACCAATTACGATGGGCGAGGTGTACCCGTTCGTCAGCTCGCGCCGGGCCATACGTTTGGATGAATCCAAACGGCCATCATGGTCATGAGGCGGCGGCGGCGGCGGCGGCGGGTTAAAAACCGGACGATGTATTGCTCTAGATGGCTTTTTTATTCTTCATCTTCATCTCTTTCGTTGTAGTAAAGCGCTGTATTCGTATAATCACTTAGTTCTTGTATCGCTGCACGCCACACGACAACCTCCACTCGAGGCCCGCAAGTGGTATACCACGTATAATCATCACGCTGATCACGATCCGAGTAAGGCTTGACATGTACAGTGGCTACATTGTGGTCATGTAAGCAGGGGGCTTTGCTCTAAAACCTAAAACGGTTGTGTCGCAGTGTCTCCCATGATGCGCGAATAGCCAAACGTTAACGCAGAAGGAGAGAAGTAACAGAAATGTGACTCGGGCAATATCAACATCGAAAACGGCCTTTATAGCACGTCCAACAGCCGCGCGTTGTCTATCAACACATTCAATGACACGTCCTCCTGTACCTGGGCAGTGATCAGAGTCTCCGAAGCGACTCTCCTGTATTCTGCCGCGTTCTGCCGGGTTGGCGTGAATAACAGGGCACCGAATGGTTGTCTCAGTCGAGCCATGACTCGGAGCGCTCGTGTCTCTTTGTCCGTCGGCGATAAAGACGAAGGGGGTCGGAGAGACGCCACATCTCCAGGCGTAGTGGCGATCCGTCCACCAAACGGCCGACCGAAGCGAGACAAGAGTCGTGCTGTACGTGTCTGCGCTGCTGCCAATGCAGCGTTAGAAGGGCCAGGGGACGATCGCAAGTTGGACATCATGGAAAGCTCGTCTGTACCCTCCTCGGGTATTGTCTCTGGAACCCCTACACTCCCCACAGGTTGTCGGTCGAGGAGAAAGTCGATCCAAGGGTGGATGAGGTATAGAGAATCAAATCGAGAGAGGTTCTCGTTCGTCTTGATCTCCACGATCCCGAGCCCAGCTGTCTGTGCGCGGAACACTTGTTCCGAGTAGGTCCGAGAAGCCGACAGAGAACCTAGCTTGAAAATGATACATGATATCTTCAATCGTTGCCCTGCGAAAAAGGGTATGGGGAGATCATTGAGTCGATCATACAATCTCATTACCAGGTTCGGATTGGGGGGGGAAGAGCGCAACTTAGCCATGAGAGCGTCCATTTCGGCACCCTTAAGGGCCAGTGGTATGTGCATTGTTGGTAATTCATTGAACACAACAATATCAGCGGGAAGGCAGCTACTAAAGCTGCCAGATTGACCTGTCCATGCGAGGATGCTTGTGTCCCCCGAGCCTGTCAGCAGCTGTGCCAACAGTCGCCCAAGAGCCTTGTTTCCTTCACCATATACGACTGGCAATGAGACGGAAAATATGCCAAGGAGCGAGTATGCAGCATCCTCGATATAGGTGGTCTCTCGCGTCGAAGCCAGACACAGCTTCTCCCTGATATCGTCTAGGCCTGGTCTGAGTGCCATCAAGGCTTGAGCAGAAATGCGTGTTGCCTCCTCCATCTCCGAGATGATCTCGGGCGACTCTTTGTGGTTTGGAACGTTAAGATCCATATATGGCTTCCAGTCCTCGGTGTAGAATTGGACCACCTTGGACGCATGGTATTCTTGAAATGTCCAGGCACGGGTGTTCCAAATACTCCTCATGAGAGCACCGTGTTCAGATGGGGAACGAACACCACGAAGGAAAACGATCGTCAAAGAAGATCCCTCGTACCACTTGAACATGGCTACAATGGCTTCTTGGAGTACAAAGTGATCTGCTTTATTGATGCAGCACGTATCACTCCAAGCCCACTGGAATCCAGCGTCCTGCGCGATCTTGCAGAACATTTGCAGCTTGTCATGCGTCGGGGAGTCCTCGAGGTCATACACCACAATACGAATGACCTTTTCGAACAGAGGTTCATTCTCTTCCCACTTGTGCGAAAATGTGGCGTAACGGTAGTATTCCCTGACCTCATGTTCAATATGGACATGATCGATGTGTGTCGCCGTGGACAAAATCAGATTCATGAAGACTGGAAATGATTCAAACGCGGCAGCCTGCTCAGATTTGTTGCACAGACGACCCGTTGTGGTGTCGATGAGTATTCGTGGGGAGTCACGAATAGTCTTCTGGACGGCCTTGCGAATTACTTCTCTTGTCGTCTTGTACTGGCGACAACGTTCTATGGGATAAGATCAGTAGATAAAACATTACTATGAGCGTATCAGACTCACCACGAGTCTCCGGATCAGGTGATTGTGCCATCTTCGAGAGCATCGTCTCGAACACCTCTAATGTGTCTTTGTGACACCTTGCCCCACTTAGCGCCACGGACTTCCTCTCGTAGCCAACTGGCGATGATGGATCAAGAGCAATTGCCTGAAAGTGTCCATCAACAGGTATGCACTTGTATACGGCAAAAACAACACACCTCATTCGCATCGCTTAATGCATCTTCCCACAAACCCCTCGCCGCGCATGCCCTGCTACGCTTGACATGTAGAGTTTGTGGGGTAGGAGGAACGAAGGACAGTACAGCTGAATACTGGACAATAGCTTCGTCATATTGCTGAGCGTCCATCGCGGTGTCGCCAAGGTCCTCCAGCTTTCCGCGGAGGCGAGTTCGGAAGTCTGACGGAGAAACATCATATAGATGTCGCATACCTCGTGCATGTAATTGCTCACCAAGAATCCACCTTGCTTCCTTTCCATGTACTTCCTGTGCTAATTCATCTGCCATTTCGTGGAGACACTCAGTCGCATCCGTTAGACGACCGACGACTTCGAGACATTCACACAAAGCCCAGTATATCGTGAATCTCGGGACCTTGAACTTGCAGCTAAAATGTCAGTTTCACGAGAGACAACGACGAACAGATGCGCTCACACCGCTGACAGTTGTCAAGGCATTCCTCCATGATCTGTCCCTCAGTTTTATTTTTGCCCACTCTATCAATACGCTCTCGTATCTCCAAGGAGACGATGAATCGAGCATCATCACCTGATGATTCAGCATCGACGAGGTCAGATCTGCAAAGACAGAAACGACGTACATGATTCGTATCATCCAGAGCATCTTCCCATGATCCTTTTGCTATGTGCACTTTGCTTCGCTTGACGAAGATGTCTTGCAGGTTAGAGGGGTTGAGAGACAGTGCGGTTGAATACTGGACAATGGCGTCATCGTATTGTTGTGCATCTCTTGCAGCATCTCCAAGACTCGCTAGCTTTTCAGCGCAGCACGACTTAAAGGCTAAAAGAAAACCGTCAGATGAATACCACTGTCATGGCGGATCCGATCGCTCACCCAGGACCCATTTCTGTTGCTCACGATGCGTGTCTGTTTTCCCTTCCATTTCGCTCATCAGTTGTTGCAAGCACTCGAGCGCGTCAATTATGTGATCAATCATTTCGAGACGTTCACATATGGCCCGATAAATCGTGAATCTTGGAACCACAAACTCCAAACGAGCACTTTCAGACACAAGTGGAACGCGAGGACTAGATGGAATACTCACGCTGACAGCAACAGCCAAGGCGTCTCTCCATGAATCACTAGCCAATGTTGATTTTGCCCACACTCTCAAGAGCGACATGGGGGCTGGCGGATTGGGGGCTGGTGGCGCGTTATCTTGTTGGGCTGGTTTCAAGAGAGCACCGTTTAGGGAAACCGAGAGACATCGTCGGGTGAAATCTGACGGAAAAGGTTGAACGGATAACAAACGAGAGGCAGAAGATAAACTCACCAGAAATCCATGTCTTAATGGGCTCGCTCACATAAACCACTTCCTCGAATGTATCTACTACGTTGAGAAGAGACTCGCCTCCCTCTTCCGTTCGACCTGCAGCATATAATGCTTCGCACAGACGTTGTCGAATCGTGATGCCAAGGTCATCGAATTTCCAACCAGAGATCTGTCCAGCAACCACCATTACCCATGCGTTGCGTGATGGTCAATAGAAAACTTACGAATGAGATGGAAACCAGGGGGGGGCTTGCGTAGTGTCGCATTTGATCTCGTGCACGTTCGAGCGATTGTACCGCGTCTGCGTAGTTGCCGCTCTCCATGTGCGAGTTCCCGATAAGGAGATGCATATGTGCCTGGCACATACGTGAGTGGCGATATTCGTCGCGGGCCAGCGTGTTACAGACGTGCCTGAACCAGACAACATAGTGACTCCAAGTCCACTGTAGCGGTAAGGTCATCGACGCGCGATACAGCATCCTCGCGCTCGCCAGCCATGAACAAAACGACAGCCTGGGCAAATAAGTGGGTAAGGGACAAACCGAGTTATACTGCGGGAAAGTACGCACCTTGATCAAAAGGAGAAGATCGACCTCCGATCGATCACAGTGCCTGAATGCCAGGTCAAACACTCTGCAACCCCGCTTGTTTTGTCCTCTTCCGACAAGTGTAACACTCTTTGCAATGTAGCCGATAACGGATGGCTGGATTTTGATGGACTTGGGATTTACTAGAATGAGTTTACATGTGTGGGAGGACAAACGAAGACTGACGTTTTCAACATCGTCGATCGCCATGTCCCAGTGTCCTAGGTGCGCACGTACAATGGCGCGGCAAGCGAGGGCGTGATGGTTTTGGGGAGACGTTGTGAGCGTTTGTGTGAAGAATGCTTCGGTGTCTGCGAGCCGGTCGTACTTCCAGGGATCAAGAGCAATGATGAATGGGACCTAGAAGACAAAGCGAGGTGTTAGGTGGCAGAAAAGCTGATCATATCACTGGGATCCTAGACTTACTTGAATGACATGGGGTATTCTTTTGACGGAGATTTTACCCTCCCTTCCAACAACTGCGAGACACTGGTCGTCTGGTGAGAGTGCGATTGCACAAATGTCCTGTGTCTGTTGCACGAGACCGAGGGTGGTGTGTGTCGACGTGTCCCACAACGTGATAGTACGGTCTGTAGCAAGAGTGATGAATTTTCCGTGCTTCGGGACAGCAACACGGGAATGGTAGGTGGCCTCGGAAGCTGGCCAGTCCGAGACTACTGAACCGGTGGACGCATCGACTCGCTTGATTTTATCATCGGATACGACGAGGAGGTGGTCGTTTAACCAGGAGAGACCATTATTGTACTCCGGGACTACATTTATTTTGACATCGACGAGCAAGCGGCCATCGTTGCTGTCCCAGACCAGAATTGAATCTTCGGTGGCTGTCGCGATGCGATCACCTTGTGGTGAGTATTTCGCTGCGATCACGCAGTACTCGTGCCAGAGTGGACCGAGCACGCGTTTGCGAGCAGCGATGTCCCAAACGACGGTTGTGCGGTTATTCGATGCCACGACTCGAGTCGAGTCCGGCGAGAAATCGACGCCGTTGATAGCGAAAAATATTTCCTCCTCGTGCTTGAAGACTTGTTCGTATGTCTTGGCATCCCACACAAACACGTCGCCCCAGTTTGTCCCTGCAGCGATCCATCGGCCATCCTTCGACGCGGCGAGACAGCGGACACGCCACGTTGTAGCCATTGTAGCCATTTTCTTGCCGTCTTCTGCTCGCCACACTTGAACACCTTCAAAACCACCGCTCACGAGATACTCGCCACCCGCTGAAAAGACCACTGCATCAATGTCGCTACCGAGATCGATTTCGATAGCCGAGGAAGTCTCTAGTCCAACAATCAGCCTTGATTGGGATCTGTTTCATCAGCACGCACCGGTCGTTGTCGGCGACGTGCTCATCAGGGATACAACGTCGCAGAACGATGGAAGATGTGGTGTGTTCAGCCCTCCTTTTACCGTGTGCCCATCACCCAGACGGGCCAACCTTGATATAGCCCGGTGCACCCACGTTCTATCGCCTCGTGGTTTCGGTGCTCGCTCATGCCATTGACCGCAGAATCGTGTACGCTGGGTCACTCATCCAACTTTATGACCTCTGTGCCATTAGAAAAGGGGGCAAGACTATTACAAGCCCACGAAATGCAGTGGTTGACCCGCGCAAGGCCTCATACCAACCCAGTCCCATTGTCCGTAACGGCGAGTCCATCAGTCCAGGTAGCGTCCCATCTGATCTGTCCATACACACTCGTTCGATTATCCGTGGACAAATCGCCACGGCTCACTCCACTTTCCTCGGGGCAGTCACCCCAAGTGGTCAGACATCTCCAGGCTTTACACCACACCCGTTTTCACGTTACCCTCTGATCGGGTGCGAGCTCGAAATCATCAAAAAGCACTCAGTGCACTTTTGGTGCTCCCCGACGTTATCCATCGTGAGCAAGTGCATTTCATAATCTCAGCGTGGACAACATATAATTGTAAGGATCTCTGCTTTTCTCCCATGATTTGTTGTCCGCTCACGCAAATGGTAGATGTACTCTCGGCTGCGCTCGATGCGGGCCTGGCATTGCATTGTCGGTCATAACGATCTTCTTCACGTGTGTCGCCTTCCCCATCCCTTGAATCAAGGACACTGACGTCGCCCCCCTTTCCGCTCGGTCTGGGTAGTCTTCAATACCCTCGAGATGGCAGCGTAAGCGCGACGATCATACTCCTCCTATACTTCTCACTGACGGGCAAATGGACATCTCGGCGTTGGAATTACGTCCTTTTTTGCAGATTGGCCTCAACACTATACAACAATGGTGGGGTAATTAGGTGTGTAGATGGTTAGAGGCCAACGACTGCGGAGTCTGACTCACAATCTGTCTCATCCCCTTTGTAAGTGTTCCAAACCAATTATGACGGCTAAGGTGTACCCGTTCGTCAGCTCGCGCCGGGTCATACGTTTGGACGAATCCAAACGGCCATCATGGTCATGAGGCGGCGGCGGCGGGTTAAAAACCGGACGATGTATTGCTCTAGATGGCTTTTTTATTCTTTATCTTCATCTCTTTCGTTGTAGTAAAGCGCTGTATTCGTATAATCACTTAGTTCTTGTATCGCTGCACGCCACATGACAACCTCCACTCGAGGCCCGCAAGTGGTATACCACGTATAATCATCACGCTGATCACGATCCAAGTAAGACTTGACATGTACAGTGGCTACATTGTGGTCATGTAAGCAGGGGGCTTCACTCTAAAACCTAAAACGGTTGTGTCGCAGTGTCTCCCATGATGCGCGAATAGCCAAACGGTAACGCAGAAGGAGAGAAGTAACAGAAATGTAACTCGGGCAATATCAATATCGAAAACGGCCTTTATAGCACGTCCAACAACCGCGCATTGTCTATCAACACATTCAATGACACGTCCTCCTGTACCTGGGCAGTGATCAGAGTCTCTGAAGCAACTCTCCTGTATTCTGCCGCGTTCTGCCGGGTTGGCGTGAATAACAGGGCACCGAATGGTTGTCTCAGTCGAGCCATGACTCGGAGCGCTCGTGTCTCTTTGTCCGTCTGCGATAAAGACGAAGGGGGTCGGAGAGACGCCACATCTCCAAGCGTAGTGGCGATCCGTCCACCAAACGGCCGACCGAAGCGAGACAAGAGTCGTGCTGTACGTGTCTGCGCTGCTGCCAATGCAGCATTAGAAAGAGCAGGGGACGATGGCAAGTCGGACATCATGGAGGACTCGTCTGTATTCTCCTCAGGGATTGTGTCTGGAACCCCTACACTCCTCACAGGTTGTCGGTCGAGGAGAAAGTCGATCCAAGGGTGGATGAGGTATAGAGAATCAAATCGAGAGAGGTTCTCGTTTGTCTTGATCTCCACGATCCCGAGTCCAGCTGTCTGCGCACGGAAGACATATTCTGAGCGGGTCCGAGAAGTCAACAGAGAACCTAGCTTGAAAATGATACATGATATCTTCAATCGTTGCCCTGCGAAAAAGGGTATGGGGAGATCATTGAGTCGATTGTACAATCTTGTTATCAGGTTCAGATTGGGGGAGGAAGAGCGCAACTTGGCCATGAGAGCGTCCATTTCGGCACCCTTAAGGACCGGCGGTATGTGCGTTGTTGGTAATTTGTCAAACACGGCAATATCAGCGGGAAGGCAGCTACCAAAGCTGCCGGATCGACCCGTCCATGCGAGGATGCTTGTGTCACCCGAGCCTGTCAGCAACTGTGCCAACAGTCGCCCAAGAGCCTTGTTTCCTTCGCCATATACGACTGGCAATGAGACGGAAAATATACCGAGGAGTGAGTATGCAGCATCCTCGACATAGGTGGTCTCTCGCATCGAAGCCAGACACAGCTTCTCCCTGATATCGTCTAGGCCTGGTCTGAGTGCCATCAAGGCTCGAGCAGAAATGCGCGTTGCCTCCTCCATCTCTGCGATGATCTCGGGTGATTCCTTGTGGTTTGGAATGTCGAGGTTCATGTATGGCTTCCAGTCTTCAGTGTAGAATCGAACCACCTTGGACGCGTGATATTCCTGGAATGTCCAAGCTCGCGTATTCCAAATACTCCTCACCAGATCGCCACGCCGAGAGGGAGAACGAACACCGCGGAGGAAAACGATCGTCATAGCAGAGCCCTCGTACCACTTGAACATGGCCACAAGGGCCTCCTGGAGCACAAAATGATCCGCTTTATTGATGCAACAGGTATCACTCCAAGCCCAATGGAACCCAGCGTCGTGCACGATCTTGCAGAACATTTGCAGCTTGTCATGCGTCGGGGAGTCCTCGAGGTCATACACCACGATGTGGACGACCTCTTCGAACAGAGGTTCATTCTCTTCCCACTTGTGCGAAAATATGGCATAATGGTAGTATTCCCTGACCTCATGTTCAATATGGGCATGATTGATGTGTGTGGTCATGGACGAGACCAGTTTCGTGAAGATTGGCAATGATTCAAATGCAGCTGCCTGGGCTGCTTTGTTGCAGAGACGACCAGAAGTGGTATTGATAAGTACTCGTGGTGATTCTCGGATGGCATTCTGAACAGCCCTCCGGATGGCCGCCTTCGTCTCCTCTGGACTTATATACAGCCGGCGACGCTCTGGGAGGCACGGTAAGTAACCGAACTTGGGGTGATAACAACGATCTCACCCCGAATGTCTGGATCAGGCGACTGGGACATCTTCGAGAGCATTGCCTCGAACGCGTTTACTGCGTTGTTGTGGTCTCCTCCCTCGTGTAACGCTGCATGTTGCCTTTCATGGCCCCATGGGGACAATGGATCAAGCTTGATCGCCTAGCGATGAAGCGTTACAACGAGCCATCTGCCGTGAGAGAAGGGGACCCACCTTGTTCGCATCACTCAATGCATCCTTCCACAAGCCCACAATGACGTACGCTTTACTCCGCTTGATCAAAAGACCCGCGGGTACCGCCGGATCGAGAGATAATGCAGCTGAATACTGGGAGATGGCCTCATGCGTTTGAGCACTCATCGCAGTGTCCCCCATGCCCTCCAGCTTTTCTGAGCACCAATGGTTAAAGTCGTCATCGACCACAACATTATGTGGTATGCGATATGGCTCACCAATAGCCCATTCTACCTGCTCTCGGTGCCCGTTTTGCTGCTTTGCGAGTTCGTCCACCATTTGGCGGAAACACTCGTTAGCACTCGTCACACGGTTGGCCGTCTCGAGATGTTCACATATGGTCCGATAAGTCATAAATCTCGGGACCGTAAACTCCAAGCCAGTAGTTTCAGACACACATAGAATACGAAACTACATGGATACTCACGCTGACAGCAACAGCCAAGGCATCTCTCCATGAATCACTCGCCAATGTTGATTTTGCCCACACTCGCAAGAGCGACATGGGGGTTGATGAATTGGGGGCTGGTGGCGCATTATCTTGTTGGGCTGCTGTCGAGAAGGCACCGTGTGAGGAAACCGAGAGACATCGTCGGGTGAAATCTGACAGCGAAGGTTGGACGAATAACAAACAGAGGCAGAAGATAAACTCGCCAGAAACCCATTTCCTGATGGGCTCGCTCACACAGACCACTTCCTCGAATGTATTTACTATGTTGAGAAGAGACTCGCCTCCCTCTTCCGTGCGACCTGCTGCATACAATGCTTCGCACAGACGCTGTCGAATCGTGATGTCAAGATCATCAAATTTCCAACCGGAGATCTGTCCAGCAACAACCATCACCCATGCGTCGCGTGATGGTCAACAGAAAGCTTACGAATGAGATGGAAATCAAGGGGGGGTCCGCATAATGTCGCATTCGGTCTCGTGCACGTTCGAGCGATTGTACTGCATCTGCGTAGTTGCCGCTCTTCATGTGCGAGTTCCCGATAAGGAGATGCATATGTGCCTAGCATATACGTGAGTGGCAATATTCGTCGCGGGCCAGCGTGTTACAAACATGCCTGAATCAGACAACATAATGACTCAAAGTTAACTGTAGCGGTAAGGTCATCGACGCGCGATACAGCATCCTCGCGCTCTCCAGCCATGAACAAAATGACAGCCTGGGCAAATAAGTGGGTAAGGGGAAATCGAGTTATACTACGGGAGAGTGCATACCTTGATTAAAAGAAGAAGATCGACCTCCGATCGATCACAGTGCCTGAATGCCAGGTCAAACACTCTACAACCCCGCTTGTTTTGTCCTCTGCCGATGAGTACAACGCTCTTTGCAATGTAGCCGATAACAGATGGCTGTACATTGATGGACTTGCGGTTTACTAGAATAAGTTTAAATGTGTGGGAGGACAAACGAAGACTAACATTTTCAACATCGCCGATCGCCATGTCCCAGTGTCCTAGGTGCGCACGTACAAGGGCGCGGCAAGCGAGGGCGTGATGGTTTTGGGGAAACGTTGTGAGCATTTGTGTGAAGAATGCTTCGGTGTCGGCGAGCCGGTCGTACTTCCAGGGATCAAGAGCAATGATGAATGGGACCTAGAAGACAAAGCAACCTGTTAGGTGCCAGCAGAAAAGCTGATCATATCACTGGGATCCTAGACTTACTTGAACGACATGGGGTAGTCTTTTGACGGAGATTATACCCTCCCTTCCACCAACTGCGAGACACTCGTCGTCTGGTGAGAGTGCGATCGAACGAATGTTTTGTGTGTGTTGAATGAGATCGAGGGTGGTGTGTGTCGACGTGTCCCACAACGTGATAGTACGGTGTGTAGCAAGAGTGATGAATTTTGCATGCGTCGGGACAGCAACACGGGAGGAGCTGGTGGTCTCGGAAACTGGCCAGTCCGAGACCACTGACCCGGTGGACGCATCGAGTCGCTTGATTTTATCATCGGATACGACGAGGAGGTGGTTGTTTAACCAGGAGAGACCATTGTTGAACCACGGGACTACATTTATTTTGACGTTGACGAGCAAGCGGTGATCGTTGCTGTCCCAGACCCGAACTGAATCTCTGGTGGCTGTCGCGATGCGATCACCTCGCGGTGAGTATTTCGCTGCTATCACCCCGTCATGGTGCCAGAGTGGACCGAGTACGCGTTGGCGAGCAGCGATGTCCCAAACGACGGTTGTGCGGTTATTCGATGCCACGACTCGAGTCGAGTCTGGCGAGAACTCGACGCCGTTGATAGCGAAAAGCCTTTCCTCCTCGTGCTTGAAGACTTGTTCGTATGTATTGGTATCCCACACAAGCACGTCGCCCCCGTTTGTCCCCACAGCGATCCATCGGCCATCCTTCGACACGGTGAGACAGAGGACAGTCCGTGTTGTAGCCATTGTAGCCATTTGCTTGCCGTCTTCTACTCGC
>JBBPSY010000444.1:0-13071 GCA_038093855.1 Rugiboletus extremiorientalis
GATCTTATGATGATAATGTTAGGAAAAAATGAATTGTGGGAACTAATTCACACTCAGACATGGTATTTATATGTGTATATTCATTTGTATGACAAAAAAATACCAAATATCCTTTCACTTAGCTACACTCATACCACTAATATCAAAAGGTGCAAAACTGTTACAATGGTATCTTTGGATTAAAATAGCCATATCTCCACAGCCTCTGAACCAGATCACATGACCCAGGGACAACATTTGTAGCCAAGGGTTAGTGGTTCCCACGCCCCCACCAACCCTAAGCGAAATTCCCACACCCTCCAGCACCACACTATGTGTAATCCAAAAGTATCAAACATTGTAACAGTTTTGCACCTCACTGTACCTCACGCAAGACAAGAAAGGCAAGTTAGCGCTCAAACAGATTGCAGACAACGAGGCCCAAGTCCAAGAATGACAACTTCCAGGCTCCTCTTCCCTCTCAGTTGCTGAAAGAGACACTGCTGAAGTTGCCCACTGGACCCAAACCCGCATTGAAAGACAGCACTCTCAAGAAACATCCCCTTTGCCTTCTCCTGTCCCCACACCCACCCCCTCTCTTAGTCACTCCACGAAAAAGTCCAGCAGGCCCAGATTTAATCCGACAAGCAGTCACCCACACTCAGGTGCTGGTGTAACAATTCCTGAGAGCAGGTCTGAGTCCCGTAGAAGGCTCACTGAAATTCCTGCATCTGGTACTGCCCTCCCAGTGGAAGGAGCATTAATTCCAGACCCCAACGTACATATCCGTGGGATTGACTCTGACGTCAAAGAAGATTCAGAAGACAATGACATGGGCAAAGAGTCACTACCCCGCGACTTCTCCGGTCAAGTAGAAGATGCTAACTGGTGGCTGCAAGCAATGGCAGCTTGGCACCAGATCAAGCACGATAAGTTGGAGGATGCCGAAGTAGTCACTATGGCATTAGCAAAGATGGGTGAAGGACAGGGTCGTGTGTTTGTGGAAGGATACTACGCAAAACTCACTAAACCCGTTACCCACCCAGGCTTCGATACCTGGGCCACCTTCACCACCAAATTCAAAAAGGCCTTCTCCACCAAGAACGAATCGGTGGATGCCCGAAGAAAACTCTGCATTCTCCACATGAAAGGACTATCCGCTGAGGCTCTTAAAGATTACACCACACAGTTCAACTTACTCCTTGGCCTCTCCAGCATCACCGATCAGAACATGATCAATGATGCCTACTGTCAAGGACTGCATTATGCCTTAGTCAGAGACATTCTTCGTGGAACAGAGCCCACCACGCTAGACGGATGGATGACCGCTGCCAGTAACTACACTCAAGCACATGAACACCTCCGCAACTTCTGTTGGGGAGGATTTCAATCTGTGCGACACGACCCCAACACGATGGATGTAGACAGAATCAACCTCACCGGTCCTGAACAAGCTCATCATAATTGGGACCGCCTCTGCTACATCTGTCACAAACCAGGGTGTATCAGCCATAATCACCCAGGGCACTGAAACTACAGACAGCCCATGCAGCACAAAAGTTCCACTCCAATCCCCTCCACTTCCTCAACTTCTACACCAAAGAAACCAGAAAGGTTCAGGACCGTGCAAACGAGTGCCTCCTCCTCTCCAGACCCCCTAGATGCCTATATTGCCGATCTGGAGGGAGGACAGAAAGATAGAAAGGAGATCCTCCGGGTTCTCAAGGAATGCTACTGTTACAGTTGAACGCCCCACCTCCCGTACGAGGTTATCTTTTTCCCCTTTCTCCTTTACCCCTGTTACCTACTTCGAAGACGACTGGCTGATCTTCCTGGATGTAGCCATAGTAGACACACCGGAACTTCCCTAGATCTTGCCAAACCCCTTTCTCCTTTTGATCCCCCCCCTTTTTCAGAAACCCGCGGACTTCTTTTCCCCATCCGCAGATTTCCTTTTCCTACCTGCGGAATTCCCTTCCGCACTTGTGGATTTCCTACCTGCGGAATTCCCTTCCGCACTTGTGGATTTCCTATCTTAGAAATCCGCAAACTCCGTTTCCCCTTTTTGGAAACCCACAGACTCCAAAGCCTGCCTCTTACAGCAGACTTCCTTTAAACCCTTCGACCTTACCCTTTACCCCATTCCCTGACCTAGGGCCTAGGGCTGTATTACTAGATAAATAGCTAGGGACCTCCTTGTATTCCCCAGCTTATTCTACGCAGTCTCGGTTTACTGTGTGTCGTCCCTAAGCTCGCAAAGCATCATTCCTCGCTTTGCTCCCCACCCTAGAACCATAAACCTTTGGGATTTCCAAGGGGTAACCTGTTCCCTTGCCCATCGCCCACATCCCGCAAATCCGCACAAGCGGATTTAACCCCGACACGCTTGTTGCGGGTCTTCTCCACCATTCGCCACCTCGATCTCTCATTCCCTTAATTCCCTCGCGGCTATTCTACGTAAAGCCAACCGCTCGTCTCGAGTGTTACTTGACTCGACGACCCGCAGTTAAGTCCACGCATAACAGCTACCATGAAGATGCAGAAGAACCACATGCCACCTATGAGGTTGAACAAGTCAACCGCATTTGTGTTGGAAAGGATTTTTAGAAAGGAGACTCGCCGCAACGTCTTGCTCTCCTACCCTCCCAATTGTAATAGTATCGAGAAATGAGAAATCTGTGTTCATTCCAGTTTCTCTTTCTCCAGTTGGGAGCAAATCCGTTGTCACCGCACCCACCCTCATAGACTGTGGAGCCACCTCATGCTTCATCGACTACACATTCGCCAAGAAACACAAACTGCCATTCACTCATCTCACCAGGCTGGTCACCACTACCAATGTGGATGGAACCATTAACAAGATGGGAACGATAACCCATAAAGTCCGCCTCCACATCCAGATTGATGAAGACGAGGAAGATCGGGACTTCCTCGTGCTCTCTAGCAGAAAACAACAGAGCATCATTCTCGGGATGACTTGGTTAGGGGACCGAAACCCAATGATCAATTGGAGTAGTCGGAAGGTATCTGTAAAACCTCCATCATTGGTCAAGAGAAAGCGCAACTGTCAGGAAGCCCTCGTGCAACAATACCTGTTATGGTATCTAGATCTGGATGTCGACAACCAGCTAGCTAAAGCCTACCACACACGATTTGAAAGGATGCCCACTCACATCCAAAAGATAACATCGTTGACAACACTGGCCCAGGAGACAGCCAAAATCACGAAAACCATTCCAAAGGAGTATCAGCAATTCACTGACATATTCATTGATGAAGAGGCAACCGAACTCCCACCATCCCGGCCCTTCGATCATGAAATAAAATTACTCCCTTCATTCGTTCCAAAGCGCACTAAAAATTACTCCCTCAACCCTGACGAAATCAATGCTTGTTGAAAATTCGTAAATGAGAACCTGGCAAATGGGAAAATCCAACTGTCCATGTCCCCTCAGGCGGCTCCCTTCTTCTTTGTGGTGAAGAAGGATGGGAAACTGTGCCCTTGTCAGGATTACAGATATCTTAACAGCCATATGGTCAAGAATGCATATCCATTGCCCCACATCTCTGACCTCCTTGACAAGCTGAAAGGATTGTCCATCTTCACCAAGCTAGATGTTCGATGGGGTTATAACAATGTCCTGGTCAAACCCGAAGACCAATGGAAAGCTGCTTTCATCACACCATTCGGACTCTTCGAGCTGACGGTTATGTTCTTTGGAATGTGTAACTCACCTGCCATCTTTCAAGCATACATGGATGACGCCTTCGCCGACTACATCATGGAAGGCTGGCTCATCATCTATATGGACGATGTCCTGATCCACTCCTCTGACCCAGAACTCCATAGAGAGTGCACCGAGAAGGTCCTACAACGATTCTGCGAGCAACATCTCTACCTCAAACCCGAGAAGTGCTCTTTCAACATGACCAAAGTCGAATACCTCAGACTTGTTGTCTCAAAGGACAATATTAAGATGGATCCCACCAAACTCGCAGCCATCGAGGAGTGGACTGCCCCAAAAGATGTCAAGGCCGTCAGATCATTCATCGGGTTCTGCAACTTCTACCGCAAATTTATCCCTGCCTTCTCTGACATTTGCAAACCCCTTCATGATCTCACACGCAAAGGTGCATCCTGGACCTGGGGAATGGACCAGGAACAAGCATTTCGAACACTGAAGAACACATTCCTCAAACAGTCTATCCTGCATACTCCCGACATTTCTCAACCATTCTTTGTCATGACTGACACCTCTCTCACCACCGCTGGTGGCGTCCTCATGCAGAAAGATGTCAATGGTGATCTCCACCCCTGCTCCTACATCTCCAAGACCTTCGGGTCAGTGGAGCACAACTATGACATCTACGATCAGGAACTACTTGCAGTAATCATGGCTTTAGAGGAATGGCAGCAGTACCTCTAGGGCACTGGTCACCCTGTCTCCATCCTGACTGACCACAAGAACTTGACCTACTTCCGTGAACCTCAGAAGTTGTCTCGTCGCCACGCTCGGTGGCAGATGTTCCTCCAGGACTACGACTTGACCTTTACCCATCTCCCCGGCATGGCCATGGGCCCTGCTGATGCCCTGTCCTGAAAGGACAAGGTCAACACTTCTCACAATAATGTTGCCCTCCAACTCCTTCCTGATGAGGTCTTTGCCCAGTCCCTCAACCTCGCCATCGCTGACAAAATTGCTGCTTCTACCCTATCTGACCCTGTGGTCATCTCTGCTCTCCAGGTGATGCACGAGGGTTCCTCACTCCTCCCCAGAGCCCATCTGGATGATTGGGCCTTTGACGGCCACAACCTCACCTACCTCAGCCGGACTTACGTTCCCAAGGACTGCCGACAACCCCTCATATCCGGTATTCACAACTCTCCCCATAGGGGACACACAGGCTTTGCTCGCACACTCGCCTTGCTGTCCCATGACTATTGGTGGCCCGGGATGTCCACCTTTGTCTGCCACTACATCGCCAGTTGCACCCCTTGCCAGCAGATGAAAGTTAACACCCACCTGGTGAAACCCCCTCTTTCCCCAATCGCCACCACTGCATCCCGTCCATTCCAGCACATCTCCATGGATCTTATCTCTGGTCTTCCCCCAACGGCGGTGGGCCTGGATTCTGTGCTGGTCATGGTGGACCACAGCCTTACCCAGAGGGTGATTCTCATGCCTTGTTCCAAAAACATCTCTGCCGAAGGGGTCACCAAGTTATTTTTCACTCATGTTTTCCCATGGTTTGGGTTACATGACTGTGTTATCTCCGATCGTGGACCACAGTTCGCCTCCACCTTCACACTCGAACTCTCCAAGCTCCTACACTACAATGTTGCTCTCTCCACCGCATATCATCCCCAGACTGACGGAGAGACCGAACGCGTAAACCAGGAGTTGAAAACCTTCCTTCGTCTCTTCTGCTAGGAAAACCCCTCCGGTTGGGTCGACGTTCTTCCGATGGCAGAATTCCATCATAATGCCATGACTCATTCCGCCACCAAACAATCGCCTTTCTTCCTCCTCATGGGCTATCAACCCCACTCTTATCTGAAGATCGAACCCACGTTCATTCCAGCACTGGCCAATCACCTCTCCCTCCTTAGTACCACACAGGATGAAGCAAAGGCCACTCTGGAAAACTCCCAACGAATCATGGTGTCCCGATCACACCAGAAGTTCGAACCCTGGAAGAAGAGCGACTGTGTTTGGCTAGAGGTGACCAATCTTCCCTTATCGTCCAATCGGAAGCTCTCCCCGAAGAGACACAGCCCCTTTACCATCACGAAGGTCATCTCCGCTCTCGCCTACGAATTGGAACTTCCCCATTTGTGGCAAATACACCCAGTGTTCCATGCTTCCCTTCTCTCCCCTTTCGTCAAAACTGATGAACATGGCCCCAACTTCTCCCGACCACCGCCTGATCTGTGTTATGATGCACACGGTATCTCAGTGGCAAGCCAAAGAGATAGCTGTCATCGGGACTTCACTGGATAACGTAGATGCAGAGTCAACGATCCTAAGTCCAGAACCTAGCAAGCAGGTCTTAGGGCGACCTTTAGACCACAGAGAGAGAAGTGAAGTCTTGAGGTGTCGAAGACGAAGCAGGCTCTCTGGATGCCAGTAGATACATGTGGATTGCGTAGAACTAGCTGGGGTTTCCAGCCGGTTCCACCAGGGTTTATATAGTGTACACAGGTGGCAGTATACTAGCACGGACCAAGAGCGTGTACCTGCTGGAAGAGGAAAAGGTCTAACATGTCCCAAAGGGATATGTCAGAAAAGGAAAGGGAGCACTTCCACAAAGGCATGGTTGAGTGCGAAGAGGCAAAAGAGGCATGCAAGCATGCCGAAAAAAGAGGGTGCGAGGTAGCAATGAGGCTACCATGCGCAGGAGATATAAATGGAAGTCCGAGGTTCCCATGGAGGCTGCGGGGCCGAAGGAACCAAGGAAGGACAAAAGGGCAACACCACATTGAGTGGTGGCGCAGAAAGGAAAACATATGTAAGTAAGGGTAAACAAAGGAAATGCCTCACTGGTACTGAGGTAAGCGATAAGAGGTTGGCTAACCCTGTGGTTAGGGGTTCGCCTGTGGTAATCATAGTGTAAGTATGGTTAGGTATTGTACCAGTGAGTGAGGAATGAGGAAAAAGGGCTAGGGGATCGCTCTACCGTAACAATCTGGCATGTTTGGAAGAAGATTATGAATTAAGCCACATCATCAGCCACAAAGGGAAAGGAAGGACTTGACGTTACCTAGCTGCCTGGAAAGGATATCCAATCTCCGAGGCAACTTGGGAATCTGAACCAAACTTCACCAACGCCAAGAAGATCCTTCAGGAGTACAGTGAGGTGCAAAACTGTTACAATGTTTGGTACTTTTGGATTACACATGGTGTGGTGCTAGAGGGTGTGGGAATTTCGCTTAGGGTTGGTGGGGGCGTGGGAGCCACTAACCCTTGGCTACAAATGTTGTCCCTGGGTCATGTGATCTGGTTCAGAGGTGGTGAAGATATGGCCATTTTAATCCAGAGACACCATTGTAACAGTTTTGCACCTTTTGATATCAGTGGTATGACTCTAGCTAAACGAAAGGATAGTTGGTATTTTTTTGTCATACAAATGAATATACACATATAAATACCATGTCTGAGTGTGAATCAGTTCCCACAACTCATTTTTTGCAAACATTATCACCATAAGATCCCTTTCTGCCACCTGAAAGTACACTATTTTTTTTTATCTGATGCTGGTCATTCTACTCACTCTATTGTCTCTACTACTGGTACTAGCATTGCTACTGTGTCTATACCTTGTTCCAAGAAGCATTCCAACCTTCAAACGTCCTCTGGAGATCATCCATTAAAGTTTTCTCCTGCAAATATTCACCACGCTGGTCATCTTATTTCATCTCAGAAGGCAGAGAATGCATTCCAAGTGACAAAAATACTCTGAAATATCATCAACCACCCTCTGCATCCAAATACCACCCACTACCACTTAAAAAATGGGATGAAGGCTGTAGTCAAGACCAAATGTCTCTACTCTCTACCAGACAGAGTACAGGGCATGTTTGAACCTTGCCCATGCTCACAAGGGTTGGACTCTGGACAACTGGATATAATCTGGTAAGGTCTAAATTGATCATGTAGGGTCAAATGGGTGCAAATGGACATCAAAAAATCCAGGAAAGAGGTCTAGTGACAGATTAGTGTAGAAAACCCTTAGGTTTGGAGGAGGTTCTGGGATGATATGACTTGGGAGGGAGTTGGGATTGCTGTCAAGATTGATGGTAGGATGGATGGTGACCTCTCCCTTCAAATGTTGAAGGATAAACTGCTCAATACCCTGAAGCATAATGATCTCAATCCTTCCACATCATGTTCTAGTAGGATAATAATTCCAAGCACACCTGTAAAAGATCAAGGGGTGGCTGCAGAGCAGGAGTTTACAACTATGGTGTGGCCTGCACAGTCTCCTGACTTAAATTCCATTGAACATCCCTTGGGCTATCTCAAAAAGAGACTTTCAGAGCAAGAATCTCCCCTAGTGGAATTCATGAATTGCAGGAGAGGATTCTGGAGAATTGGGAGGAGATAGTAGTTGAAGTGTTTCATGGGTTGATTGAAAGCATGCCTAGGACGGTTGAAGTAATGCTTTAAGCCCAAGGAGATTGTGCTAAGTACTAATATTTGTCAAATACCCTAATGATTGACAAAAGGTGCAAAACTGTTACAATGGTGTCTTTGGATTAAAATGGCCATATCTTCACAGCCTCTAAGCCAAATCACATGACCCAGGGACAACATTTGTAGCCAAGGGTTAGTGGTTCCAACGCCCCCACCAACCCTAAGCGAAATTCCCACACTCTCCAGCACCACACCATGTGTAATCCAAAAGTACCAAACATTGTAACAGTTTTGCACCTCACTGTATAAAGACCTGAAGGGTCTTTAGGACTCTGCCATGTCCCAACCCTCCTACTGCCACCAGATACCAGCAGCGCTCGGAACCAACGTCTTCACCCTCGCCTACCTTCGATGCACATTCATCACCATAAAAGACATCAACCTCGCGCAACGTAGCACCCCTATCACCAAAAACAAGTTGCTAAAGGAGATCAACCATGCCATCGACCATCGCACTACCCATAGTTGTTTCTGTCGAGACCAGTACTGTCCTATCCACACCCCGTATTAGAACCCATGACTAATGAGCTCCCCAACCTTGACATACCTGCCAAGCCCCCTGTCTGAGTCCACCACCTTAGTCCTTACCTCTGACGAGTCATCTTCTCCATTGCCATCTAGACCCGCTCCCTTGACCAGCATGTACGCCACCACTGGGTGCTCTCCACCAGCATTGTTCTCTTCCAGCTCGTCGAGCTCTTCCATCGAGTTGTCCTCCTTGAAACCCTCTTCTCAAACAACAATGCTAGATACGGGAGCGGCCCCAGAGACTCTGGCCTTGCAGAGGTTCTCCTGGCAATCAGAAACGGAGTTCTGGACCTCCTCTACTTGGCAGGCTTTGCCACCCTCGTCAACAACATCCCAGTGGCTGATATGGCCTTTATCACCTGCCCCATACTCATGGCTGCCACCCCCATTGAGTGTCACCACTACCTCTCCCCCTCCATTGTCTTTCCTTGTCCCAGGGTCTACCAGGGAGGGAATATTGCAGGGGCAGATGAACGACAGTCCACCCCTTCTCCTCGTCCCGTACCACCCCCCATTACCTTCTGGGACCGAGTCAGCCATCCCTTCGAAGCCCAAGAAGAGGAAACACCGACATGGCTGGCAACCCCCTTTCCCACCCTCACCAACACTGTCAAGAGGGTCCTCACTCCTGATGAGTCTAGAGCTGTTTCTCTCACCTCCTCCACTGGTGCTACAGTTAACTTCAGGCCAGGGGATGCCTCGGGACTCACTACGAGGGAGCATTTCGACTCCTTTATCACTGGGATTATCGACGACCTCATGAGAGACTTTGACGTCCTCCAGGTTGCAATGCCATCCCCACCACCGCCTTATCCTGACCACCCAGTGTAACCCTCGTCGGGCCCCATGCACCCCCTTCGATTCACCCATCCCAAGCAACGCCCTGACCCCACCATCCCTTCCTCCTCTCCCCATCGTCTCCACCATGTCAGCATCATCACTTCTCTCTGCCAACTTCGTGTGGGACATGCCACGTCCACCTCCCATTCCAATCATGACTCCAGCACCACAACCCCTTCCTCCCCTCCCGGACTCCATGTCACCCCCATGGAGCGATGAGGAAATCACTGCTGTTTTAGATGTCATGAATGCGGACACGTGCGCCGCAATTGCCCCCTTGAAGACAGTGATGACCCCAACGACATGCTTCCCATCCCACCTCACCTTGCATACATCCAGAATGACCCACGCTACACCTCCACCTCTCCCACCCCTTCCGATGTATCCTGGAGAGGAGATGACTATGAGGTCAATGAGGGGGATATGTCTGGACCAGACAGGGACTAGTGGACTACAGGGGTCGTCCATCCTAGGAGAGGGTAATGTTATGGTAGAGCGGTCCCCTAGCCCCTTTTCTTCCTTTCTTGCTCACTGGTACAATACCTAACCTACAATTACCATAGGTGAACCCCTAACTACAGGGTTAGCCAACCCCTTATCGTGTACCTCAGTACCAGTGAGGTTTTCCTTTGTTTATCTTTACTTACATATGTTTCCTTTCTGCACCACTGCTCAATGTAGTGTCGCCCTTTGTCCTTCCTTGGTTCCCATGGCCCCTCAGCCTCCATGGGAACCTTGGACTTCCATTTATATCACTTGCATATGGTAGCCTCATTGCTACCTCACACTCGCTTCTTTTGGCATGCTTGCATGCCTCTTTTATCTCTTCGCACTCAACCACACCTTTGTGGAAGTGCTCCCTTTCCTTTTCTGACATATCCTGCTGGGACATGTCAGACCCTTTCCTTTTCCAGCAGATATACGTCCATGGTCCATGCTAGAGTACAGCCACTCGTGTACCCTATATAAACCCTGGTGGAACCAGCTGGAAACCCCAGCTAGTTCTATGCAATCCACACATATCTACTGGCACTCCAGAGAGCTCCCTCAGTCTTTGACAACTCAAGACTTTGCTTCGCTCTTCTGTGGTCTAAAGGTTACCCTAAGACCTGCTTGCTGAGTTCTGGACTTAGGACCGTAGACTCCGTATCTACGTTGTCCAGTGAAGTCCCAATGACAGCTATCTCTTTGGCTTGCCACTGAGATACCGTGTGCATCGTAACAACACGCAGCTCAGTCCTCACCACCACTTCACATTCCAGACTCAGAAGTCACATAGCGAAAAGCAAAGATGTCCATTCTAGTAGTATGAGTATGTGAGTAGGAATAGAATTTCGTCTTTGCTAAAGTGGCTGTGACTCGCTACTCGCCCTCTTCTGCTCCTCCAACAGTCAACCTACCAGCCGTGACCCAACCCATTCCTTTCTTTTCACCTGCCCACCACACCTGTAGATTCCTCACAGGTCTTACTGACCCTTTGGAATAGCCTCACTAACCCCTCACTGTCGCATTCTCTGAAACCACTTGCCCATGACCAGCCATGTAAGACACCACTCTCATGGCCTCTCCACCCAGCTTGCTGCCATGCACAAATTCTCTCATATGGAAAGAGGTCCTGATCAGTCCATGGCATCATGAATTGGTGATGTAAGGCCTCAGGCCCATCTTCTGAAGGACATTGGTGTTGCTCTCCCAGACCTCTTTGTCATTGTCATTCTTACCTCCAGTCTATCCCCCAACTATGATTCTGTTGTCATTGCTCTTGACTCAGTCAAATCAGAGGATCTCACTCTCAAACTTGCTATTTCTCACTTGCTCAATGAGGAGGAACATCATCTCAGCCACAAATTGATGGAAGACTACAAGGCCTTGCTTGTCAAGACTGGATCCGATACTTCCCTTGATGTCGCCCTTATCACTTGTACTGGGAAAGTCCACATCACCTGCTTCAAATGTAGCAAGAAGGGCCACTATGCAAAGGATTGTCCAGAAGAAAAGGTTGGTGCTCATGTGGTTGGTGATGAGCCCGATGCTGCTTGGTAATTTCTTGATCCTTTTATTGTCATTTCTCTTCATTCGCCCAGACTTCCTCACAATTCAGGGGGTGTATTGAGGTATAATTGTTCGTACGTCCGTGCTACCAGTTCGGACTTACCCGAAGAACTGTACAGTACACGCATATACGATACCACCACTGTACTGTAGCTATCTCGTCTGCTATCGCGAATATCACCCGCCGTCTCGCTACATCTCACCTGCATCCCCGGCATACGACTTTTCAACACATGGATCCTTTACCATGGGTGGCCAAAAAAAACATATATTACAGGTCTCATATGAGCAAAGATATCTATATATGAGTATATGCGAGTTCTACATTTTTTGTGATGCGGTAAGACGCTCTCTATCATGCAATCTCCGAACCCTTGACCGCGAACTGCTAACAATATGATTTTGTAATACTTGCTGTATCCTTCAACTTGCATGATTGGGCAACCTCACCGGTGTCACCGGATACGTAGGCGTCCAAGCTACAGGCCGGCCGCAGTCACTGACTCGGTACGGTATACAAAAACCACCGGTTGACAGTAACCGCTGATATGACTGCGTGAACTAGGACGCAGCACGGACTATTAAAGGTAGCACAGTGCTCAGTCAAAGCCCATCGTCCCTCTGTCGATCCTCTCATCTGGTATTCTTCATCCTAACCATGGAAACACTCTCCACCAAGGTCTCCGATTCGATGAAACAGATTCTGTCGTCGCTTCCGCATTTTTCCGCGTTCAACGCAGTCGTTGCGTGCGCGGCGATCTGGGCATTCACCAAACTGATACGCATGTCGCGCGTGCGAGTTCACACTCCCAGACTCAGAGGTCCCCCCAGTCCGAGCTTCGCATATGGCATTGGTAAAATGCTTCTAGAGGCTGACGATATGGCTTCCATATACGAATCGTGGTCCCGGGAGTATGGTGCTGTGTATGAGGTACCTTCGACTTTAGGGATGCGCAGGATTATCCTGTATGATCCAAAGGCTATTGCACATTTTCAGGCGAAGCAGACTTCCACGTATGTTCGCACCACCTTGACGAAGAAAGCCATGGAGAATGGGGTAAGTTGAGGCCCTCATGGATTTGTTACCTCGGGCTGGTATAACGTCTGACTGAACGACGATAGTTCGGACGAGGTATATTTTGGGCCGATGGAGACGACCACAAGAGGCATGTCCCTGAATACGTCGTGGCAACGAGAAGCTGATTGGCTTGTTAGACAACGCAAGTCGTTGGCTCCAGCCTTCAGTATTTCTGCGATTCGGAAGTTGACACCGATTTTCTATGACTCAGCACACAAAGTACTGCTCCCTACTCCTATCGGATATTTGTGTCCATCTCATGTATCACCGGTCCCGGCTAGGCTAAAGGGGCTTGGAATACTCTCATTGAATCGAGCGGTGAAGACAGTGCTATCATTGATGTCCAGAGTTGGTGAGATCTAGGCATCGGCTCTCCCCTCCAAGTCTGACTTGACTCTC
>JBBPSY010000446.1:0-13029 GCA_038093855.1 Rugiboletus extremiorientalis
TGGCATGCTTGCATGCCTGTTCTGTCAGTTCGCACTCAACCACACCATTGTGGAAGTGCTCCTCTTCCTTTTCGGATGCATCCCTTTGGGATACATCCGACCCTTTCCTCTTCCAGCAGATACATACGCCTGGTCCGTGCTAGAGTACAGCCACTCATGTACCCTATATAAACTCTGGAGGAACCAGCTGGAAACCCCAGCTAGTTCTATGCAATCCACACGTATCTACTGGCATCCAAGGAGCTCCCTCAGTCTTCGACAACTCAAGACTTCGCTTCACTCCTTGTGGTCTAAAGGTTGCCCCAAGACCTGCTTGCCAAGTTCTGGACTTAGGGCCGTAGACTCCACATCTACGTTGTCCGGTGAAGTCCCGACGACAGCTATCTCTTTGGCTTGCCACTGAGATACCGTGTGCGTCGTAACATGGGTTAAGTGTTGTACCAGTGGGCAAGAAAGGAAGAAAAAGGACTGGGAGACCGTCATTCCGTAACAACCAGGATTCATGAAATGCACTGATTGAAGAAAATGATGTTGTAGAATATGTTCCCCTTTTTTCCCATGAAAAGATACTTCGACTATCAGAATGAATGCCACTGGCACTGCCTCTTGGATGAAATTCAGTGTATCCTCTTGGAATTGACTAACCACGTCGACAGGAACTACTCTGATCTTATGCTGGAATTTTTCTGGATGGTATTTGTTGTAACTTATCCATCTTTCCTGGCTGGGAGATGGGATCCATGGGATCCACGCATTAGCATGGACAGTTCTTTCCTCACAACATGGCTTGGGGACTTCAGACTGCAGCAGCTGAGGGACACCCAGATGCCTGACACAGTTCATTGATTTATTTTTGACAAGCTGAAGGGAATTGTTGGATATTTCTTCTCCATATCAATTTGCTCCAGTCTGTAGCTTTGTATCCTCTAGTGTATTGCGCATGTATGTCAATCATAACATATTTCACCCCACATCTTGCATGTCACACTCTGGCTGTTTATTCTGCACCTGCTATATAGCAGCTCATGGTTCATTGATCATCCCTTGTATTAATACATATCAGCACACATGTCCGATGGACATAGCGACAGTGCATGCGGAACAAATGGCATGATGTTACCACGACATTTCTGCCATCTGCTGGCCAGACCTCTGTTACAGTTGAACGCCCCACCTCTCGGATGGAACTATCATTTTCCCCTTTTTCCTTTTCCCCTGTAACTTACTTTGAAGACGACTGGCTAGTCTTCCCTGACATACCAGTAGTCAACACACCAGAGCTCCCCTAGATTGCTCCAGACTTCCTCCTTCTCTCCTTGACTACCCACAGATTTCCTTACCTAATCCTTGGATCTCTTTATCTGTTCCGCAGATCTATTCCGCAGAATTCTGCACTTGTGGATCCCCTTTTCCCTTTTCCAGAAACCCGCGGATTTCCTCCTTCCATTCTTGGAAACCCGTGGACTCCGCAGCTCACCCTTATGGTGAGCTTCCTTGTAACCTCTTTTGACCTCCCCCTTCACCCATTCCCTGACCCAGGGCTTAGGGTTGTATTACTAGATAAATAGCTAGGGACCTCGCTGTATTCCTTAGCTTATTCTATGCAGTCTTGGTTTACTGTGTGTCGTCACTAAGCTCGCAAAGCATTGTTCCTCACTTTGCTCCTCATCCTAGAACCATAAAACTTTGGGACTACTGAGGGGTAACCTGTTCCCTTGCCCATCGCTTGCATCTCACAATTCCACACAAGCAGATTTATCTCTGACATGCTTGCTGCAGGTCTTCTCTGCCATTCGCCACCTCGATCCCCTTATTCCCTCATTCCCTCACGGCTATTCTATGTGAAGCCAACCGCTCGTCTCGAGTGTTACCTAGTTTGACAACCCGCAGTTAAGCCCACATGTAACAACCTCTGCATGTGACATGTTGCAGAGACAGGTGACACTGCAAGCCAAATGTTAACATCATGGTTCATTGGTGGTACTGACAACCTCAGATGGACCTCAGACATTCAAGGCTAATGTGTAAGAATAATACTGGCGGCGAATACTGAGGCACGACGGCGCTCTATGGATCAAGCTCAGTTGTCATGCAGTATGACGGACTAATGGTATATATTCACCTATGGATCAAGCTAGGTAAAATGTAAGATAATGGTAAACACGAGTAACGGATATTTGTCTCACCTCAGTCGTCGTGCGGTATGACGGACTGAGGTGTTCGTAGGTTCATCGCTAGACTATATACCTCGTGGTTTAAGTAGTTCGGCAGTGCTATCAATCAGAAAAAGGGGGGGGAGCGTCATCATGAGTGAAACAAAGGATACTACGCTCTTGTTACGACGCACACGGTATCTCAGTGGCAAACCAAAGAGATAGCTGTCGTCGGGATGTCACTGGACAACAAGGATACGGAAGCCCTTGGTCCTATGTCCAGAACTCAGCAAGCAGGTCTTGGGGCGACCTTTAGACCACAAAGAGTAAGCGTAGCCTTGAGGTTGGCGAAGGCGAAGCGAGCTCTCTGGATGCCAGTAGATACGCGTGGATTGCGTAGAACTAGCTGGGGTCTCCAGCCGGTTCTCCCAAGGTTTATATAGGGTACAAGTACGCGCACGGACCAGGCGATGTAAGTACTTGAAAAGGAAAGGGTCTAGTGTATCCTTAAGGGATACGCTAGAAGAGGAAAGGGAGCACTTCCTCAATAGTGAGGTTGAGTGCGAACTGACAAAAGGGGACATGCAAGCATGCCAGACGAAAGGGGTGCGCAGCAGCAATGAGGCTGGCATGCGCTAGAGGTATAAATGGAAGTCCGAGGTTCCCGCGGAGCCGCGCGGCCGAGGGGAACCAGGGAAGGACAAAGGGCGACACTGCATCAAGCAGTGGCGCAGAAAGGGAAACATAAGTAAACAAAGATAAAGAGAAGTAAACCTCACTGGTACTGAGGTAAGCAATAGGTAGATGGCTAACCCTATGGTTAAGGGTTCGCCTGGGGTAATCGTAAGGTAAGTAGAGTTAGGTGTTGTACCAGTGAGCAAGGAAAGAAGAAAAAGGGGAGGGAGGCCGCTCTACCGTAACAGCTCTTGACAAGACAGATGTCCGTTGCACTTGCAACGGACATAAATGATACGTTCAGTGTACTCCATCAGGAAGTGAGATGTGCGATATGTGCGGGAACGGCAGTGTTTGCTGACGGCGCACGCTTGCTAAATCCAACACTCCCCCTCAAGCTGCGCGCAGCCCAAGTGCCGCAGCGAAGTGCTTCACTTTCGGAGAGGGGAGCGCTTTCGTGAAAATGTCCGCAATCATATCCGCAGTGGGACAAAATATAAGGCGTATCTTGCCATCGTCGATGATCCAGCGAATAAAATGGAATTTGACATCGATATGTTTAGTGCGTGCGTGGTACTGATGGTCCTTGGCAAGCGCGATAGCTGACTGGTTGTCTGAAAAGACAACAGTTGGTCTCGTGAGCGGTGTGAATAAGTCCGAAATCAGGGAGCGTAGCCATAGCGCCTCTTTTGCTGCATGAGTAGCGCCAACATATTCGCTCTCGGTCGTCAACAGAGACACGATTTCCTGCCTCTTTGAGCTCCAGGAGACGGCGCCGCCATCTATGAGAAAAGCGTAGCCCGAGATGGCATGGCGATCCTCCATGTTGCTACCGTCCGTGTCAGTGTATCCAGCGAGCTCTGTTTCACCGTCCCCATATGCGAGTCGCAAGTTTCGTGTACCCAGTAGATAGCGGTAAATTCGCTTGACAGCGTCCCAATGCGCATCTCCCGGATTGCTTGTGAAGCGCGAGACTTGGGATACAGCGTACGAAATGTCGGGCCTGGTGGCCACGGCTGCGTACATGAGCGAGCCGATGGCTTCACGGTATGGGATATGCTGCATAGCCGCGTATTGTGCGCCGGTCGAAGGGGATTGGCCGCTATGTAATTTGACATGGGGGTCCATTGGCGTCAACACGGGCTTCAGACCGTCGAAGTTGAATCGGTGAATGATAGAATCAATATACGCCCGCTGTGAGAGGGTCAGGATGCGGTTGTCCCGGTCGCGGGAGACTTCAACGCCGAGGAGCCAGTGGAGCTCTCCCAAGTCCGTTATCTCGACGTGCTTTGTGAGACCGTCCTTGAGCCGTTTAACGAGACTCGGGGATGTGGCGGCGATGGTGCAGTCATCGACGTGCACGACGATGATCGTGAGTGACTCGCCCGCCCGCTTGACGAATACTGCCTGGTCCACCTTGCATTGTTTGAATCCCAGCTTTAAGACTAAAATCTGTACCAGCTTTTGGTACCATCGCCGCCCGCTCTGTTTCAGCCCATACAGGGTTTTGCGCAGGTGGCACACATGCTGTGGGTGCGCGGGGTCGGTGTATCTGGGTGGCTGGCGCATATAAATGCACTCGTCGTCATTTAGCTCGCCATTGAGATACGCGCCTTTAATATCAACTTGATGGAGCTCGAGATCTTGTCGAGCGGCCATCGCGAGGACGGTCCGGATAGACGACAGCTTGGCGACGGGGGCGTACGTGTCGAAATAGTCTACCCCGGGTACCTGGGAAAAGCCTTGGGCAACGAGACGCGCTTTGTGTCGTACGACGTTCCCTGCAGCGTCCTTTTTAGCGCGGAACACCCACTTTGAACCTACGAGGTTCGCGCCGGGTGGGAGGTCGACGAGATCCCATGTGCCTGCTTTAGCGAGCGTGTCGAGTTCCTCACGGATCCCTTGTTCCCACTGGGGCCAATCCGGGCGGTGTCTGGCATTGGCGAGCGTGGTGGGTTCCAGCACTTCGGCAGCTATAGCAGCCTGCTCTACGAGCATGGTCAGCTCGCGATCGTCGTAGTCATAGTCGTACCGCTCCTCAATGTCCTCGATGATGGCAAGGATTTGCTCCGTGGTGCCGTCTGTGTCGAGAAGCGTCGGCGATTGTGGCTGTTCTTGCTTGGCGCTTTCGGGGAGTTGAATACCGCGCGGAACAGTGGTGGTCGCAGCCTTCCCACTTATGATATCGAGGACGCGCTGACTGGGCTTTCGAATGCGCTGGGCGCGAGGCTCGGGGTTGACAACGGGAGGCTTGGGTGGCGGCGATACAAAAGGCATGGGAAGCGGCGTGAGTGGTGATGGCGGCATCGCAGGGTGTGCGTCGAGTTGTGGCTCGGCGGCAAGTTCCGGTGGCTTGATAGGTGGCGTGGGCGTGGGCGTTTCATGGACGGAAGCAGGTCGCTGCGCTAAGGTACCGTTGTCAAAGAGCATGGGCGGATCCTCCCCCTCAACGGTGGTTGGCGCGGGGTCGAAATGAACGTTGCGCTCGACGGTTACCGACCGCTTCCCGGGCCAGTACACACGATACGCGTTGTCGGTTCGATCGTCAATACCAAGCCAACGGCCGGCCACAGCCCTACCGCTCAACTTCGAGCCCCCTTCGGTCTTTACATACACGGTGGAACCCCACTCGCGCAAGTTGCTGAGGTCGGGCGCCTTTCCCATAGCGACTTCGTACGGCGATTTGCCATTCAACACCCTGGTAGGTGTTCGATTCTTCAACCAAACAGCGTGTCTGGCCGCCTCACCCCAGAGATATTTCGGTAAGCCGCTGGCATGTAACATCGCACGGACCCGCTCGAGAATCGTCCGATTCAAGCGCTCGGCAACACCGTTATGCTGCGGGGTGTCGTGCACAGTGAAGCGCTGCTCGGTCCCCTGGCTCTGCAAGTACACCACAAAGGCCTTGCTTCGATATTCTCCCCCTCGATCAGAGTGGAGAAGTTTGACCTTGGCAATGAGTTGCCGATCTAGCCAAGCCTCAAAGCTCCGGTAGGCGTCAAAGGATTCACTCTTTTGGCGCAGGAGGTGCAGGTGAGTGAGACGAGTATGATCGTCTGTGAAGGTGATATAATAATGCCTTCCACCAAGCGTTGCAACAGGCGACGGCCCCCATACGTCGGTGTAGACGATCCCTCTGGCGGAATCTGCTCGTGGGCCTTCACGTACTTTAGCGATGGGTTTGCGGGCAGCCTTGCCATAGATGCAGGATTCACAGAAGGTGTCTGGAATGCTCAGATCGAATTCTAGCCCATTTACTAGGCCGGTTTCAGCGAGGCGGCGAGCAGCGGACGGTGCGATATGTCCCATTCGACAGTGAAACTCCATAACGGTGAGTTTCTCCATTGCAGCAGCAGCATGCTCCCCCTCATGAACAACACAATATAGCCCTTTGGTCGATCGTGGTATGCGTCCAATCGTTTCTCCGTCGGCATCGCGAATTGTGCAGTATCCGTCTGCGAAAGTGGTTGACAGACCCATCTCATCCAGGCGTCCAATCGACACGAGAGTGTACCCCACCTCTGGCGAGTATAACACTTCTGTCAAGCGCAACTTCGAGGCATCCACCCCGTTTGGTATTTCGATAATCAAATCACCAACGGCTGTCGCACTGAATTGCTGTTTGTTTGCAGCGGTGAACGATTTGGGGGGAATCTTCTGGATGTTAAGCATTCGACCTTGGTCTGGACTGATGTGCCGGGTAGTGCCTGAGTCATATAACTCAACATGGTGAGTATCTGCAGGATGTTCGCTGACTCCCATTGCAGGGTTATCTGGTTCGGCTGACGTTGGGTATGAGGTGCCAGTCCTTTCACTCGACATTCTTTCATCGACGGTATCAACTTGCAGCTCGTCCTCCTCCCATCCACAGCCCCACGGGCTGTCGTCGCCGATGTCTGAGAACCAGTCATCGTCGGCTGCATCATCAAGGGTTCTCTGCCCCTGATAAGGTATTTCTTCATCGTCGTCTGACTCAGTGGGTAGCAGACCCGGCAGGGATTCTTCATCGTCGCTAATGACTCCAAAAACTCCCTCAGAGTCTGTGTCGTCCTCGACGGCATTGGCGCTTTGACTATGGTGAGTTACAACCGCTTTCTTCCCATCCGCTTTGGGGTCCTGATCACAGTTTGCCGCAAGGTGCTTGTCTGACCCACAGGTCCAGCACAAGCGTTTCGGCCTGTCACCGTGAGGTGGGCGTCTGCCTCTGCCTCGTCCTCTCCCTCGAGTTGGCGTTGAAACTGCCATCGCCTCGTCGCGGTCCTTGTGGTCGTTTCGCACAGTATATTTCGCCTTCTGACGGTCCGCCTCTTCACTGATGAGCGAGATCAGGGTGTCCGGTTCAATAGTCTTGGTTGCGCTAAAGAGCCGCGCGGTTGCCAGCTGATTTGAAGCGAAGTTGGCAAGCGAATTAGGGAGCGACTTGATAATGGTAGAACGGTAATCTTTTTCATCGATCTCCACTCCCACTGATGCCAATTCTTCTCGCTTCGTCCGTAGGCCATCAAGAAACTGGCGGACATCTCCACCTTTCGGCAGCTTGGAATCAAGGAACTGCGTCCGCAGGTCCGTTTGCGCATAAGCCCCCTTTTGCGTATATTCGCGTGTAATCTCTTCCCACATCATTTGAACAGTGGCGAGATTGTGAATGCGCAACGCGGTTGAGTCCGGAATCCGCTGGGTGAGCAAATGCTTTGCCATTCCAGCATTCTTGCGCCACCTATTCATCTCCTCAATCGCTTCTGCCGTTAGCGGTGTCGTGAAGACAGGTAGTACTGTTGTTCCGTCGAAGTAACCCCAAAGGTCTTTTGCTTCAACAGCGACCTGGAAACGGAAAGCAAAAATTGCCCAGTTTGTGCCTTTAACATCAAGTTTGGGCACGTTATTGGGCAGCATATCGGTGGTAACTGGGACGGCGGTCGTCATTGCGAAAAACAAGCGCCAATGCCGTCGAGGACGACACAGACTCTGAGGGAGTTTTTGGAGTCATTAGCGACGATGAAGAATCCCTGCCGGGTCTGCTACCCACTGAGTCAGACGACGATGAAGAAATACCTTATCAGGGGCAGAGAACCCTTGATGATGCAGCCGACGATGACTGGTTCTCAGACATCGGCGACGACAGCCCGTGGGGCTGTGGATGGGAGGAGGACGAGCTGCAAGTTGATACCGTCGACGAAAGAATGTCGAGCGAAAGGACTGGCACCTCATACCCAACGTCAGGGCGCTTGCTAAATCCAACATAATGAAATATATAATGAGTGATGCTTGGTCAATGATTATTCAAACAGCTGTACCCTGCTCTATTGAGACATGTTTGGCATCATATTTGGGACACACAAAGGATTTTCGGCATATGTTTGCCAAATGCCTCGTAAAAATGGCCGTGTACAGAAGGACAAGTGTCGGGCGTGTTTGTCCACAAGAAAGGATGTGATCCGTGGTCCAAGTACTACTACCCACCTCCTTGGTATTTGGGAGTCAACCGTGAATATGGGAGGACCGCCGCTAAGGGACGGGAGTCCGGGGATCAGCATGATACAACTGGCTGAATGAGATCATGCGCCAAGATCCCAGCCAGAGGTCTCTGAGCCCCCACGAGGAGCTTGTGGTGACCGCACCTCCTCCCCATGATGACATGGTTTCAAAAGAAGGCTATAGTACAATTGAACATGAACGACTTTTAAGCAGATCCTTGACGCGTGACGTTCGATGCCTGTCGCAAAACCGTCGAAACGTACTGGCGGTTGGATGCGGTAGTGACTCTGAAGCGATCAGCTTTCATGGTACGCGAGCCTCAAGCCCTATCTTTGCTTGTCGCTAGGTGACTCTAAGTCCAATGAGTGAAGCCGGAGAGGATGAAGGCGGAGCTGCGCTTGGGCAGAGCGCGAAGCGCCTCCCGGCCACGATCTGAGAACCTGAGGGGGGCCCGAGCGCCAGCTGCGTGGGTGGGCTGGGAAAGCCTCACCACGCGGACGGTCGTGGGCGGATGGTTTCAGAGAACGCGACAACGAGGGTCTAGCGAGGCAGTTCCATGGGGGTATTCACGAGGAATCACTGGGTGTGGTGGGCGGGTGAAAAGAAAGGAAGGGTAGATCGACTGATGGGCGACGAGTCACAGCCACTCGAGCAAGGGGAGTACTGAATTCTATTCCTACTCGCGTACTTGTACTACTAGAATGCACATTTTCACTTCTTTCTCGCGCCAACGGACGTCGGCGTGAACATCTTGGCGATTCTCGTGCCTTGGCGACTGAAGTTTGTGGACGATGCCTGCACCGACCACCATGTAGGTCCCTGAAGGCGCCTAGGCTAGAATGTGAGCACCGCCATGGGCATCTCTCACACAGCTCAAACAGCCACATTCACAGGTCGTGGCACAGGAGTTGGGCCTCAAGACCTCAGGACTGATCACCACCACTCCAGGATGGAGTGTGCAAAGGGTGTCCTACAGTCAATTGTGCTTGCCACGCAGCAAGTCCTAGACGCTACTGCTCAGTACTCCACTTCCAGAGGTGTCAGACGAATCAAATCATACTCCCTCATTCAACTCGAGATCGACATTCGGAAAAGTATCAAGGCTTCATGCGCCATCCTCGAAGTTTTAGCCAATTCATCGCTGTGGGATGGTGATCCTACGTTTGATAGCCGCTTGGTGAGCTGGCTGTCCGATTCCGAACCCGAAATGGGTTTGGCCACCTTGAGAGAGTTGGAGAAACTGCTCAGTACCGATCACGAGGCACAAGCGTCCTCTACGCTCACCCTGACAAGACCAGAGCACCAAGAAGACAATATCAGTGCGGCCATCGCGCGTTTCTACGCTCATTTTGAATGCTTGCTGACGGCCAATATCTGGTGAGCGTGGAGCATCTGGAACATTCTCGTGCTTGACAGCATTACACAGGCAACCTCGGGCCGTTCCAACCACAGATACCGCAGTAGGATATCAGAAGCAGGAAGTTATCTGTATGTATGAACAACTGTCGTCAGTAAGAACCCGCTTTACTGACGATATTGCGTGCGCAGCTCAGAAACTGGAAAAATTATTGAACGTACTCAATGCATTTGACTGCTCCGAAAAACATCGAAAAACATTGTCGATACGTCAATCCGGTACATGCGCGTGGTTACCTACCACGGATGCGTACAGGTCATGGAGGGTGGGGGAGACTTCGTTTCTGTTGCTTCAGGGCAAAGGTATCCCTTTGGGTGGCTCGAATCCCCTTCTACTGACACGACCTTGATCACAGCTGGGGCCGGAAAATCTGTCTTGACGTACGTTTTAACTATCTATCACCGAAGTGAGAAGTGTTGACCGCGCGAGTAGCTCGTCCGTCATCGACGACCTCAGCAAGACGAAACAGGACGGAGAATTCCTCGCTTACTTCTACTGTGATTTTCGAGCCGCACGATCTACGACCGCAGTGGAAGTGATGTGCTCCCTCATTGCTCAGCTGATCGAACACGTTTGCGTTAATGCTGTCACCGACCCAGAACGTTTGCTCGACGAGCTCCTCAAAGATGCTGACACTCGCGTAGATCGGTTCTACAAAGTCGACGGACTCTCGGAGTATCTGTCCAAGGTCGCAGAATGGTGTCCTAGAAAACCCTTTATTGTTGTCGATGCACTCGATGAGTGCAGAGAGGTGAACGCCCTCCTCCCGCACCTCATTGAGAGTAGTGGCAAGACTCAGATGTTTGTCACGAGCCGGCCGCTGCATAACATCGTCCAGGTGGTCTCTCATCTTCCTTGCATATCGATGGATGAAATGGCCAACAAAGTGTCAGATGATATTCTGTTACACGTTCAGAGAGAGCTCGACTCACGCCCGCAGCTGAGAACATTCGACGGGAGGCTGAAAGAGGAGGTCCAATCTACGTTATGTGCAAAAGCGGACGGCATGTAAGGAGCAATGATCTACACATTCAATGTCTAGACTGACAAATTCGTGTTGAAGGTTCCGTTGGGCACAATGTCAGATCGACGAGCTCGAAATGTGCACATCAGCTTCAGAAGTTTGGAGGGCGCTGGAGAACCTTCCGGAAGGACTGGAAGAAACCTATAGGAGGATTCTCATTGCTATTGACAGGGAGGACAGGAATATGCAGCATTCGCGTCTGGTGCGCCGCGCGCTCATGTGGCTAGTGACCGCCCTACGACCCATGCGATTGCGCGAACTTCTTGAGGCCGTTACAATTGACCATGTACGCCGAGCACTAGATCCTAAATTCATCCTAGGAGAAAATGTCGATTTCTTGGAAGCCAGCAGGAGCCTCGTGATTCACGATAAGGAAACTGACATTGTCACCCTCTCTCACATGAGTGTCAAGGTGAGCCTCGTCCATTAGACGTTTCCTTCCTGTGTAAATATTTAATAGTAATGCACAGGAGTATCTTGTCGGAGAGCTCGTTCAGAGAAAATATCATATTGTCCTGGAAGATGCGCACGAATGTTTGGCTAGACTTTGCATGGCCTATACTGCGTTCTGCCTCGATGAGATAAAGGAACGTGGAGGTCGATTGTCCAACGTAACGTGGCAACGGGATACCGTGCTTACCACATTATGCGCGTCTCACCCGCTTCTCAACTATGTTCTCACCCATGGCTTCGGTCATCTTTCTCATCTTGGGTCGAGAAACGTCGGAATTTTCGCTTACATGGAAACCTTCCAAGGCGTAATCCGCCGACGTCCTCGGGAGTGGGACCAAATTTGCAACGGAGTATTGTCGACTCGCTCTGGAATTCCGTGGCCTGGCTCAAAGCACGACTTCAGGATGTATACCCTCATTGCTTTTGCGTCCGAAGCTCTATTTCTCACCTTCCTTGATTTTTCTTCCCTCACATCAACGGACGGAGCCAGTCCTCTCGTGTATGCGGTGTACCTTGGAAAGATCAGTCGTGCTGCGGCTCTGATCTCGCGAGGTATTAATGTGAACGACCGGGGTTTGGTTATCGGCAAATTCGCTGCAGATGACTTGGATATGGACCCTGGATCAGGCGCTGATGTTTCGGATTCTGACGTTCTCATGGAGGATTACTCCGACGAGTGCAAGGCAACGCCAATCCAGGTCGCTGTGGAACAGTGGCATGCGGAGTTGCTCGATCTCCTGTTGGCGCAAGACGGAAGAACCATCCCGGATGGGCTACTGAATCGTGTGCTCAAAGCGCAGCCCCATCGATTCCCACTGTATATTATCCAGCGATTGCTACTTACACCCGAATTTGCAAAATGGGCAGTCGCTCCATGGGAAAAGCGACGCCTACTAGAAGCACTTGTCGAGGACGAAGAATATTACGGGCAAATAAAGGCCGGAGACAAGCTGACGCTTGCGACAAAGGCGCTTGTCCAAGCTGGTTGCGCAGAGGAGTTGCTCCTTGTCGCAGTAGAAAAAGGGTGCATCCCCGTCGTCAGAACTTTGCTTTCGATGAATACCTCATTTCCTTCAGATATACCTTCGGCATTAAGTTCCCCTGGTAGGTCTTTGATCCAAACGTAAAATATTAATCGCTGAGATACAGAACAGCTATTGTGAATGCCCTTGCGACCAATGGAGATACCCCGCTCCATATAGCTATGAAGTTGCCTGACGAGAATCCATGCCTTATTGTCACTAAGCTCCTCGTCGAGGCTGGGTGCAGCCCTTGCGAACACGACGCGGAAGGCAGGCTACCGATCCATGTTGCTGTGGCGCGAGGATTTGTCTCCATTGCGGAATACCTCCTTTCATGGGGCGCGCCTCCGCCGAAAATTTTATTTGCAGCATTACAGGCTACTCTCGTGAAGAAAGCCGATATGGTCCGCTTGCTTGTCAGCAAAGGAGCTAAAGTAGACGTTCGCAATCCCCGTGAAGACACCTTGCTGCATACTACTATGCTGTTGCTCGACAGCTTTGTTTGCTTGGAGATTGCAGAAATTCTTATTGATGTCGGCTGCGATCCCTCAGCTCGCAACCTACGTGGCGAAACTCCCCTTCACATTGCAGCAAAGCAAGGGCACCACGAAGTCGTCAATTATCTAATACTATTCAGCTCCTCTTCGGACATCTTCTCCTTGTTGCAGAACAGACGTGAAACGCGAGTGCTAACGCTGCGCTCGCTTACTGGAAACATGCGGCCAGAGGAGGAAAACAGGGTATTCCAGGAAGTCCGGGATTTTATAGATAACGAAGACAGATGTCTGGAATTCACAAGGATTTTCGCCG
>JBBPSY010000447.1:0-13003 GCA_038093855.1 Rugiboletus extremiorientalis
CCAGTAAAGGGCAATGGAGGAGTACAACTAAAGGAGTATGGTGAGAAAGGAAAGAGAGGCATGCGACCTGAAGGAGCATGCCTAAAAGTCTATGGTGAAACATAAGAATGGAAGAAAGATATAAAAGATCTGACATAGCTGTTGCGATTCGTTGTACACCTATACACATAACCTTATTCCATGCCTAAGTCCTCACCCTACACTATGCTTGAGTGGTAGTATACGCTTGGACTCTAACCCTAGGACATTGTACAGGAGTTCTACATACTCCATTTCTTTTTCCTTTTGTTTGTACATATTTACCTTTTTATGGAACTCCAATTCAAACTCCAACCGTACTGATATGCCAGTTGTTTGGTTATGTTTACCTTTTTACGCAAGATCACCATTTACGATTTGCTTCCATATTTCATCACACTTCTTTAATTTCCACTCCACACATGTATCATGTGTTACAATGCAAGGTGACTGTTGCAGTGTGAGCACTGGCGTCTGTGCAAGTAACAATGAACCTCAATGAAGAGGTGTTGCTATGAGTGTAGCCTCAATGAAGTGGTGTTGCTAGGAGCGTAACCTCAATGAAGTAGAACTAGGGGAGCTCAGGAGAGTCCCAGTCTCTGAGGAGGGGAGTGAGGAGAACACCAGTAATTGCAGGTATAATTGCATAGAACTAGCTGGGGATTCCAGCAGTTCCTGCAGGGTATTTATACTACAGGGAATGTAGCATGGACCAATGATGTACAAGTGCTATGAAAGGAAAGAGAGAGCATGCTACCAAAGGGAGCTGTTACAGTTGAACATCCCACCTCCTGCATGAGGTTATCTTTTTTCCCTTTTTCCTTTACTCCTGTTATATATTTCAAAGACAACTGGCTGATCTTCCCAGATGTAGCTGTAGTAGACACGCCGGAACTTCCCTAGATCATGCCAGACCCCTTTTTCCTTTTGACCTTCTCCTTTTCAGAAACCTGCGGACTTCCTTTCCTTATCTGCAGATTTCCTTTTCCTACCTGCGGGATTCCCTTCCACACTTGCGGATTTCCTATCTTAGAAATCCACAAACTCTGTTTCCCCTTTTGGAAACCCACAGACTCCGAAGCCTGCCTCTTACAGCAGGCTTCCTCTAAACCCTTCGACCTTACCCTTTACTCCATTTCCTGACCCAGGGCCTAGGGCTGTATTACTAGATAAATAACTAGGGACTTCCTTGTATTTCCCAGCTTATTCTACGCAGTCTCGGTTTACTGTGTGTCATCATTAAGCTCGCAAAGCATCGTTCCTTGCTTTGTCCCTCACTCTAGAACCATAAACCTTTGGGACCTCCAAGGGGTAACTTGTTCCCTTGCCCATTGTCCGTGTCTCTCAATTCTGCACAAGCAGATTTACCCTCAACACGCTTGCTGCGGGTCTTCTCCGCCATTCGCCACCTCAATCCCCTATCCCCTTATTCCTTCATTCCCTCCTAGCTATTCTACATGAAGCCAACCGCTCGTCTCGAGTGTTACTTAGCTCAATGACCCACAGTTAAGCCCACGCATAACAGGAGCATGCTAGAAGAGGAAACAAGGACATGTGACTAAAAGGAGCATGCCTGAATGTCTATGGTGAAACATAAGAAAGAAAGAAAGATATGAAGGGTCAAGCAGAGCTCTGAGGAGATCCAGGAGATCCGAGGAGGATGCTCAAAGAGGAAAGAGACTCATTCTGCAACTGAGGCAGTTGACGAGGTGAGACGAGCACAGAGGCAAGCACACAGTGCAAGCCGAAGCAGTAAGACAACATTACTAGGAATGTTGAATGGGGAAGGATCAGCTTGATGGGGAAGGCGATCAAGCCTGATTGAGCATCACAGTGGTAATAGATGTGATGTTGGTGAAGCCTGATGGCAAGAGCGAGGACAGGGTCTGAGTGAGTGGAACAGAGTCCGAGATGACTTGAGGACATCTGATCAGGAAGGCCAAGATGGATCGCGAGAAGTACCGAGTGATGCCTAAATGGGAAGACAAGAATGCATCGCAGACGTGGGACAAAGGAGACCTAAAGGAGTGTGGTGGGCACAAGCCCAAGGACACCGTGGACAAGGGTGAGTGGCTAGAATATAGGGACATGCCTAGATAGGCATGTGGCACTGATAGGGTAGTACTGGAGGACGGATAGTGCTTAGCCATGTGGCAATGGGTAAGCGGTGGCAATGATAGGGGCTATCTGGTGGCGAGCGAGTACTAAGGAGCACAAGCAATGTTCCATACGAAGGGTTACCTTCTAGGCCTAATGATAGGTGTAGCAAGGAAGGTCCTTGTGGTGGTCTATACATGGTGTCCCACATACAAGGGAGGTGATGGAGGAGGAGCAAGTGGAAGACAAGCAACAACAACAACGAGGAAAGCTATCTGAAAGAAGAAAAAGGTGTGGGGGTTCCCATTACCGTAACATCATGTATGCTTCCTTTAATCTCCGTCATGCTTTCATTACATACAGTGACTCCCAAAACTGTTGCAATGTTTGGTGATTTTGCATTGTCTGGGATGTAGTGCATGACAGTGTGGGAATTGTGCTTAGTCATTGGGACACCATATGTAGTTCATACCCTTAGCTACAGGATTGCCTCCTAGGTCATGTGATTTGGTGCAGTGGCTGTGGAGATATGCCCAGTTAAAAACCTCAATGCCATTGCAATAGTTTTGTAACTCTTGATATGAGTGGTGGAATCTTAGTTAAAAAAGTGGTTGTTTGGTGTTGTTTGGTCATAAAAATATATATATACATGTAAACATTGTGTCTGAGTTTAAAAAAGTTCACACACCTCTTTGTCTCCACTTACCATCATCATGAGATCTCTTTCTACTGCACACAAGAATACCATCCTTTCTAGGCTTGATGCAGGCCACTCTGCTCATTCTATTGCCTCCACCATGGGTATCAATGTCTCAACTGTCTCTAGGCTTCGCTCTAAGGAGTGTTCTGGCCTGCAGAAGGCAGCTGGGGGTTGTCCAGCCAAGCTCTCAGCTGGCAATGTTCACCATGCTCTTTATTTAATCTCTTCTCACAAGGTAGAGAATGCTGTCCAAGTCACCAGGACTCTATCCAACATCATTAATCAACCCCTCCATCCCAATACAGTTTGTAGATGCCTTCAAAAGAGTGGCATGAAAGCTGTAGTAAACAAAAAAACGACCTCTACTTTCTGCTAAATATCGTAGAGCTCACTTGGACTTTGCCCAGACTCATAAGGACTGGACTTTGGAGGATTGGAGGAAGGTAGTATGGTCAGATGAGACCAAAATCAATCACCTAGGGTCTGATGGGCGCAAGTGGGTATGGAAAAAGCCAGGAGAGGGACTCAATGACAGGTTGGTAGAGGGAACAGTCAAGTTTGGAGGGGGTTCACTCATGATGTGGAGCTGCATGACTTGGGAGGGGGTTGGATATGCAACCAAGATTGATGGAAGGATGGATGGGGAGCTCTACCTTCAAATTCTGAAGGATGAACTTCAAGATTCCTTGGATCATTTTGATCTCAATCCTCAAGATGTCATTTTTCAGCAGGACAATAACCCCAAGCATACCTGCAAGAGGGTCAAGGAGTGGCTAGAGGAGCAGGATTTCAATACTATGGTATGGCCTGTGCAGTCTCCTGACCTTAACCCCATAGAACACCTCTGGGGTTACCTGAAAAGGAGGCTTGCAGGGTACCAAAATCCTCCTGGTGGAATTTTGGAGCTATGGAGAAGAGTTGAGGTGGAGTGGAATGGAATACCAGCTGAGGAGTGTCAGAAATTAATTGAGAGCATGCCTAGGAGGATTGAGGCAGTTCTTAAAGCAAAAGGAGGCTATACCAGTACCAATACCCCATTATTATCAAGAGTTACAAAACTGTTGCAATGATGTTGATGTTTTTAAATGGGCATATCTCCACAGCCACTGCACCAAATCACATGGCCTAGGGGGCAATCCCATAGCCAATGGTATGGACTACATATGGTACACCAATGACCAAGCATGATTCCCACACTGTCATGCACTATATCCCAGACAATGCAAAATCACCAAACATTGCAACAGTTTTGGGAGTCACTGTATGTATTATGCCTCACATATTTAATTACTGTTCACCTCATGTATTTAATCTCCATTGTTTGTAACATACAAACAGTAGAGTAGTATTTAAGCAATGCCATTCCAACAAAGAACTCCAGTCAAGTTCTTTGTTGGGTTTTCCATCACTGTTCACTTGTCCCTCCCCTTGAGTTATAGTGGTGTAACCTGGGCTAGTCCTTGGGTTGCAACAATAGCTCCGAGGAGATCCAGGAGATCTGAGGAGGATGTCAGAAGAGGAAAGGAACTAGTTCCACAATGGAGGTGGTTGACTAGAAAGAAGAAAGGCTTGCATGCAGTGTGAGCCTGGTGGTAAGACTGCAAGACAGCAGGAGTTGTATTGCCAAATGAGGAATGATCTGCTTGATGGGGAAGGCTATCAAGCTAGATCGAGCATCTCAGTGGTAGTAGATGTGATGTTGGCAAAGCCTGATGGTGTGAGCGAGGACAGGGTCCGAGCAAGCGGAACAGAGTCTGAGATGACTTGAGGATGGCTGATCAGGAAGGCAAGACAGATCGCGAGAAGTACAAGCAATGTCTGAAGAGGGAAGATGAGGATGCATCACGGATGCAGGACAAAGGAAGACCAAAGGAGTGTGATGGGCATGAGCTCGAGGACACCGAGGATGAGCAGTGAGGGTTCAGAACAAAGGAACATGCCTGGATAGGCATGTGGCACTGATGGGGGAGTACCAGAGGTCAGATAGTGCTTAGCCATGTGGCAATGGGTAAGCGGTGGTGGTGATAGGGGCTATCCAGTGGTGAGCGAGTGCTAAGGAGCACGAGCGATGTTCCATATGATGGTAGTCCTTCTAGGCCTAATGGTAGGCATAGCAAGGAGATCCTAGGTGATGGTCTATATGTGGTGTCCCGTGTATGAGGGAGATGATGGAGGAGGAGTGAGAGGAAGATAAGTGATGATGACGATGAGGAAAGCTATCTGAAAGAAGAAAAAGGTGTGGGAGTTCCCATTACCATAACATGTAGGGTCAAGGGTTTGTCCTTACTTTGAGAGGTAATTTGAAGTAAGACAAAAGTGTGCACTTTAGAAGTGGCACAATTGACTTATAGAAGTCATACTCTTCAGAAGTGGTACAATTGACTTATAGAAGTCCAGAGGTTTGAAGGGAGTATGAGGTGGATTGCCAAGTAGGTCAAAGTTAGGAATTACACTGCAGGTAAACGACTGGTTTATATACGGTTAGGAAATGAAAAATGTGGTGGAAGGTGGTGGAATCATTGACCAAGCAAGTTGTTACGACGCAAGGCGACTGTCGCAGTGTGAGCACTGGAGTCTCATGCAAGTAACAATGATCCTTAATGAAGGGGACGTGATACGAGCATAACCAAGGCAAAGTAGAACTAGGGGAGCTCAGGAGAGTCCCAGTCTCTGAGAGGGGAGCAAAGAGACACCAGTAATCGCAGGTAGATTGCATAGAACTAGCTGGGGATTCCAGCTGTTCTGCAGGGGTATTTATAGTACAGGTATTCTAGCATGGACCACTGGTGTGCACATGACAGGTATAGTAAGAGGAGGCGTACTCCCTAATGGAGTGCGCCGGAATAGGAAAGAGAATACATACAAGGGTGTACGACCAAAGGGAGCACACCCGAGAAGGAAAGGTTAAATGTCTATAAAGGTTAAAGGCCTGGAGGCTCCGAGGAGTTCCACGGAAGTCTGAGGAGGCTGCCAGGAAAGGAAAGGTCCTCGTTCCACAACTGAGGTGGTTGACGAGTTGAGACGAGAAGAGGGCGAGCACACAGTGCGAGCCCAGGCGGTAAGACGACATTGTATCCGATATTGGCAATTGTTACGATAATGGGAACCCCCATACCTTTTTCTTCTTTCTTTAGCTTTCCTCGTCGTCGTCGTCGCTCGTCTTCCCCTTCGCTCCTCCTCCGTACTCTCCCTCGTACACGGGACACCACATATAGACCAACACCTAGGACCACCTTGCTACGCCTACTGTTAGGCCTACAAGGTTATACTTCATATGGAACATCGCTCGTGCTCCTTAGCACTCGCTCGCCACCGGATGGCCCCTATCATCGCCACCGCTTACCTAATGCCATATAGGCTAGCACTATCTGAACCCCGGTAACACCCCGCCAGTGCCACACGCTTATCTAAGCATGTCCCTTTGTTCTAGAACGACTCGCCCTCGTCCGTGGCGTCCTCGGGCTCGTGCCCACCACTGTCTTTCCAGGTCTCCCTTTGTCCCGCGTCTGCGATGCGTATCATCATTCCCGATAAGGCATCGCTTGGCACTTCTCGCGATCCATTGTCACCTTCCTGATCAGATGTCCTTGAGTCATCTTGGACTCTGTTCCGCTTGCTCGGACCCTGTCCTCGCTCACACCATCAGGCTTCCACGACCCCGCATTCGCATCATCCCGAGATGCTCCCATTCCCTGATAGCCTATCCCATCAGGCGAATCCCTTCCACATTCGGCATTGCCAATATCGGATACAATGTCGTCTTACCGCCTGAGCTCGCACCGTGTGCTCGCCCTCTTCTCGTCTCAACTCGTCAACCACCTCAGTTGTGGAACGAGGACCTTTCCTTTCCTGGCAGCCTCCTTGGACTTCCGTGGAACTCCTCGGAGCCTCCAGGCCTTTTACCTTTATAGATATTTAACCTTTCCTTCTCGGGTGTGCTCCCTTTGGTCGTACACCCTCGTATGTATTCTCTTTCCTATTCCGGCGTGCTCCATTAGGGAGTACGCCCCCTCTTACTATACCTGTCGAGTACACACCAGTGGTCCGTGCTAGATATCCTGTACTATAAATACCCTTGCAGGACAGCTGGAATCTCCAGCTAGTTCTACGCAATCTACCTGCGATTACTGGTGTCTCTTTGCTCCCCTCTCAGAGACTGGGACTCTCCTGAGCTCCCCTAGTTCTACTTTGCCTTGGTTATGCTTGTATCACGTCCTCTTCATTGAGGATCGTTGTTACTTGCATGAGACTCCAGTGCTCGCACTGCGACAGTCGCCTTGCATTGTAACAGCAATGCCGAATGTGGAAGGGATTCGCCTGATGGGATAGGCTATCAGGGAATGGAAGCATCTCGGGGTGATGCGAACGCGGGGTTGTGGAAGCCTGATGGTGCGAGTGAGGACAGGGTCCGAGCGAATGGAACAGAGTCCGAGATGACTCGAGGACATCCGATCAGGAAGGCGACAACAGATTGCGAGAAGTACCGAGCGATGCCTTATCGGGAATGATGATATGCATCGCAGACGCCGGACAAAGGGAGACCTGGAAAGACAGTGATGGGCACGAGCCCGAGGACGCTGCAGACGAGGGTGAGTCGTTCTAGAACAAAGGGACACACTTAGATAAGCGTGTGGCACTGACGGGGTAATACCAGAGGTCGGATAGTGCTCAGCCTATATGGCATTAGGTAAGCGGTGGCGATGATAGGGGCTATCCGGTGGCGAGCGAGTGCTAAGGAGCACGAGCGATGTTCCATACAAAGTATAACCTTGTAGGCCTAACGGTAGGCGTAGCAAGGTGGTCCTAGGTGTTGGTCTATACGTGGTGTCCCGTGTACGAGGGAGAGTACAGAGGAGGAGCGAAGGGAAGACGAGCAACGACGACGACGAGGAAAGCTAAAGAAAGAAGAAAAGGGTATGGGGTTTCCCATTATTGTAACATTACCCCCGTTCTAGGGTGAATGACTCCGATCATTCAAGACATACAAACCCTGGTCTTAATTAAAAGGAGGGCGATGGCTCTGGATGAGGAGTATCCGGACGGTTAAACCTAGTCCGCCTGGAGTTGCGTGGAGGAGGGACAGGGATAGGTGGGGTTTCCAGGGACCTTCTGGTTCTTCTGGTTCCGGGAACGTGGTAGTTCCGATGACCCGGGTGGTTCCTACTTGTACATCCAAGGGTGTGACAGATGTAGCACAGACCGAGTTTGTCATGACGAGCCCTTTCAGGGCCAGAAAGTCGGAGGGGTTCTGCGGGTGGTCTGGCATAAGGATGGAACAGTGGTGAACGCGGGAGTTCATCTGGGGATGGGTGTCGTGTCTCCATGGAGAGGTCTTCTGGTTCGTCCTTTGCGATGATGGGGAGGGACGAATGGGGGCGTGTAAGGCCATTCTCCCGTGGTGCAAAGCTTGGAGGCTCTTCTGTCTGTGTTATGGTTGCAGGGGACCCGACGATGGGTGATACTGGAGGATGACCAGCTTCCGAGTCCATGGATTGTACTTCCTGTGAGGACAGAGGAAGGGACGGGGAAGGAGTGTCTTCGGTGAAGTACCAACGCAGCTCGACGAGGGAGGAATTCAAGAGGATGGGTCGCAAGACCGGGGTGAGGTCGTGGGGAAGGAGGTCGTTGACCACGGTACCGAGTCCTTCGTAGTAGAGGAGGTCCAACGTGGCGTGATGGATTCCTTGAAGGATCTGGGTGAAGGTGGGTCTTCCTGGGACTGGTTCACGATGGATGCTGCATCCTACGAGGTGAACTGCCTGGAGAAGGCGTTCCCGACGGAATTGGTCGATGAGCAATGCGAGGGTAGGGCATTGTTGTACTGCCCAGTGGGTACGTATGGGCCCTGCGAGGACTGATGACTGTAGTATGGCGGCGAACAGGACTCTCCTACTGGTGGTGGAGAGGAGGTGAGACCACATGGGCGGCTCCGCTGGTAGCTCGAATTGATGAGAGCCTGTTGCCGAAGCGATGGGGAAGGAGGCGGGGATGGGTACTGAGGGACCAGTCATCTGTGGTATTGGCTGACGAGCTCAGGGACTAGTGGTCTTAGTTTGAGCAACAAGGTGACAAGGCCGACCGCGAGTCCAGAGATATGTGGAGGCGGCGACGGCGACAAAGATGTTCAGGGGCCGTCAAGGGTTCGGTATGAACGACGATGAGGGGTTTACTGGGTGTCTTGTAGGTGTTACTGTCCGGTCGACAGTGGGGAAGAGAACGAAGAGGCGGCTGAGGGAGAATGAGGGGAGGGATGGTCCTTTATACGTTCGAGGATTTTCTTGACATATCCTCTTTTGGCAGGGGACCAAACCCTGAAATGGACGTTGATCGTTCCCAAAGTGTTTTCTTTTCCTTTTGCAGCTAGATTAACGTATGCGTGCCAAAAGGGGTTTCTTGTTTCATATGACCGGGGGCAGTATAGCCTCTTTCGGAAAGGTCCTTTAAGCGGCGGCATTTCAGTTCGACCTAATGAAAGGGACCGATTGTGGCTTCTAATGGATCCGAATTTCCGAATCAAGATGGCGGTGATAATCAATATGGAGGGGGCGCGTGGTTCCAACGTCTCGGCTTTGATTGACGTTTACGTTGACGGGATCACGTTTCGATGAGTCGACAGATACGGTCGACTGAGTATAGCGCACTCCATATGTCGTAGACGGGGTGATCTCTTAAGGGGTGGCTGTCCGTCCGCTCCGAGTCCGCATCCAGGAGAGATATGTCCTGACGGGGTTGGGAGCATTTGCGGGGTAAGCGTCCTAAGCAGACCAATGGGTGTACCGGCAGTTTACTCGTCCCAGGGACGGCCGATCGTTGGTAATCGGCAAGTGGAGTGAGGGGGCGACAATGAAGGCCGATCCTCTACTCTTGGCAGGGTAAGGGGGCGACAATGAAGGCCGATCCTTACTAGCTGTTAATCCAGTGGTTTCCTGTCGTCCGGCGCGACGTGTGCTTCAGCGATGAACAGCTTCAGCGACCCTGGGTGGTTTATCCATTATGGGGATGTGGGCGGTAATTGATGTACAGAGCTCCGCATTTGTCCCTAGATGGTCCAGGAGCTAGCTATCCAGGATAGGCGTCTGTGATAGTAGCTTTACGTGGGGTAATACTTTTGCTAGGCCCTTCGGCATTCTTGACTAGCTTAATGGGCCTTGTGCTGGGTATCGGTGCGAGGATTGGTGGTGACTATTTTGTCTTAGGTGTAGTCAAACCAAGGGGTGGTCGTTTACTCGTCCAGTAGACGTCAGGTTCCTGCGGACCTGTAGTGGGGTGGGCGCGGATCCAGGAGTTGCTCCTCTCCATTTTCGAACACTTTCAAGCTTCTAGGAGGGAGGAAGGTTCCTGCAATCGGCTAATGAACGTGGGGTGGAACTAGCCAGAGTATCCGTTCCATTGTAGCGATCCAAGTCCACTGGGAGAGGATGCCTAGGGCGGGACTAGCTGCGGTTCGTTCCGGGTTACTTCTTCTAACTCTCTATTATCGAGCACCACATTTCCATAAGGTCGGGCCTCTAAGAGAGGTTGCATCCTGGGGTTGTCGAGGATGGCTAACTAGCTGGTGATGTGGATTTATTACAGGTTACTCCCGAGGTTATTTTTGGGGAGGCTTCCTTCACGAGTCTTCTAGACGTGCCGTGAATACCACAAAGTTCCAGGAGGGCTTATTACAGGTCAGGTCCGAGAGTAATGTCGGAGAACCTTCCTTCATAAGTAGCATCTGAGGTGGGCGGCGTATATTCTGAGGGCTACTGTGCCGAGTCGGGGTTTGCAAGCCTTCAGATCTAGCTTATGAATGCCTCTAAGATTGGGTGGCGAGATCCTTGACTATCCGATCGTATCAGTGGATCTTTGCCCTGGTTGCCAGGTATAGCCAGGGTCGGGCGGATCGTCGAAGAACTTCTTTACGGACCGGTCGTGCCGGGAGTTCTTTCGAGGTTGTTCCGAGGGGTGGACTTCTCGTCCAGGGATGCAGTAGACGGTTTGGATTGACCTTCTTAGGTAGGGCTGGGATTGCCAAGGTCGTCCAGGTTGTCTGGGGTTCGCATTGTCCGAGCTTATGCGTGCCCGTTACACGGTAATCAGGACCGACGGTGGATTAGAGATGGGAGGGGTGCTTCCTTTCTGGACTGTGGCCCTTGCGGGGTGGGGATCTCAATCGAGGCAGATTTCTTTAAGGCCTGAAATCGAGAGAATCACCCCCCCGACAAGGCTGTAGTACCACACAGCCAGGTCGAAGACTAAAGACTGGCCCAAACCGAGGGCGCCCGGGAGAAGGGCTAGCCTGAGATCCACGAAGGCTAGATCGGCATGTCGCAGGTAGCCGATGTATATGGTAAAGACGGTGATCCGGGCCCCATATAGTAGGGCATAAAGATGACGGGTTGGGGTGGCGAGGTGAGTGGCTGTGGAGGGCCGGCTACAGCCATACGGGGTGCCAAGCCTATGCTGTTACCGAAGCAATAGGGAGGCCGTGTGCAGGACTTCGGAACCGAAGTCATCTAGGTTTCTGATACCTAGTGGCGGTGAACTTCCAATGGGCTCTCTGCGTGACAAGGGCAGGCCGGGGATCGTTCGGTTGCGTCCAGGCTGACACCGGAAAAGCTTTAGTTGGTGTGGTCATGGGCAGTCCTTATGGTGGAGCGACTGATCAGCACAACATTTGATGGGAAGGGTGGGCGGCGAGGAGAGGAATCCAAGATGTCCTCCTGCCCGAGTGATAGAGATCCTACAAGCTATACTCCAGAGGAGGCAGAGCTCTTATGCTCTCCAGGGAGTTTCGGCAGCACAGTACGGTGCCTGGTAAGAGCTTGAGGATATCCCATGACCTATACAGGGAGAATACACCGGGGGCCAAATTGCCGGCTTTTACTGATGACCTCACTTCCTGACATTGTTGTCCTCCACTGGGAGATAGAAGGTGAGCGTCGACTGGGTAGAGGCCTCTACTTGCAAGTCACTGCTCGAGGGCTCAAGATAGCGGAGCCGTCGTAGAGCTATGATCCTCGACCTGAGAGGGGGATGCTGGAATTGATTGCGTGTATTAATTGCGCTACCAGCAGGCGGAACACGGGACTGATACCCCCTGTCCTGGTTTGGTGGAAAGAGGACTGGCACGACTTTCCTACGAGGTTGGGACTGGGACCCAAGCCAAGAACATGGCCGGAGTGGTTACCGGTTATCCAAACTACTTTGAAAGCTGACGGTGAGTTGTGACCGTTCAGCGTCGACAATAGCTTTGCACTATGTTGGAATAGCGACTTCGGAAAGAACCACGAAGTCTTGAAAACTATTCCTCAGACTGGAATTGGATTTGCCACCAGTCGGCTACGAATAATCTCGCGAAGTTGGCAATCTTCCGAGATACCTTATGACGTTACTGTTGATATGATCGGATTTGAAGGGGGGAACCTATTGATGCCAGCTTATAGTAGGTTTGTTCCGTTGATGCGGGGAGCATTCCTTTACATGATGATCTGTAAATGCAGCGAGTTCGGCTTCGAAATCCGAGGCAATTGACGTGAGGGCTAATCCTCTCCAACGCCAATGAGAGTGCGGCAAACAGCCATCCGCTAACTCTCCTAGTGCCAATCAAGGTGAACGACACTTCCCGTTCGCTCTAGGGAAACAGGCTAGAGTTGCTGTTTGATCTAGGTCGGTGCCTCATAGGTATGCCAGTTTGTTTGGGATGGCACCCATCTTGGTCCTACTCCAATTTTGGACATCCATCGAGGCCACGGAATGCTATCCTGACTCTTCATCGTTTGTCAGACAATCTTGCAGGGACCAGATTAACTCTCCACTGCCTTGGCCAAGCAGTCTTCGCTGGTCGTTTCAAATCTGGGCTGGTCGTGGTAGAGTTTACTTGGGAGTTGACTATTCCGTTACGTAGGAAATAGTCCTGTGCTCCATCGATTTCTTCCTGGGTAATGGTGTGTAAAAACGCGTCGTCCTAACGAGGCCGATAGGGGAGGTCGGTGGAGGAATGGTGAAACAAGGATGTGGCCTATCCGAGGCCGAGGCTGCGTCTTGACCAATGGTCTTGAGGGCGTGAAGGGGTAGAGTCAGTGGGTACGTGGGGGAACCGAAATTATCTCTCTGGCTACGAGAGCAATACTGGGTAACGGTGGTACGCCGACGTGACAATACCTGTAATCACGCAAACAGGGACCGATGTTGTAGTGGTCTACGCTT
>JBBPSY010000450.1:0-12980 GCA_038093855.1 Rugiboletus extremiorientalis
GTTCAAAGCATGTCTTGAGAACCTGAAGGACTTCTTTGTCCCCCTTCTTGTTCTCTTTCAAATTCTGGATGTACTTCTCCAACTGCGATTCGGTGGAGACAGCTCTCATCTGCTCACTTCTTCCAGATCCCGACGCAGAAGATGAGCTTCTTGGCGATGGGCCTCAATTTTTACGCTCATGGGAAGGTCCTTCGTTACCCTTCCGATGCTTTCAGATGGAGCATCCTTTCGCATGGCAGATAAAGCATCGCCCTTCTTTCATGTGGCAAGCTCTTTCAGCGGGGATTAGGTTGATGGCATCGACGTCCATTGCATTAGGGTCGTGGTACTTGTGAGGTGTGGAATATTGGCCTCACTGGTAATCAGAAATTTTAGCTAGCTGTTGGGTGGCTGACGAGGCACAGGAGATCCAGTCTTTGAGGGTGGTAGGTTCCATTCCGCTCAGGACAATCTTCATGACTTGGGGTGGAGGCCCCTGGCGAAGAAGTCGCAGAGGGTGGCTTCTTCCTTGATCTTTGCCTGTCCTGCCAGAAGGGAGAAGCAGGTTTGGTAGTGGGTAAAGGAGGATGAAGACAGTCCATCTTTTGGCAACATATGCCAAGTCCACAACTGTCTTTATACTTCTGCTTCGTCATCTTTGGTGGCAAAGGCAATTTTGAATTCCTCTGTGAATTTCCTCCACTTCATCCAGGTATTGGGGTCATCAGCTCCTTTTGCATAATATCCTTCCGCAAACGTCTTGCCTTGTCCCTCGGGCATCCTTGATAAGGCTATTGCCACAAGGTCGTAGTTGTTACGCGTGGGCTTAACTGCGGGTCGTCGAGTCAAGTAGCACTCAAGACGAGCGGTTGACTTTACGTAGAATAGCTGTGAGGGAATAAGGGAATAAGGGATCAAGGTGGCGAATGGCGGAGAAGACCTGCAGCAAGCGTGTCGAGGGTAAATCTGCCTGTGCGGAATTGAGAGACGCAGGCGATGGGCAAGGGAACAAGTTACCCCTTGGAAGTCCCAAAGGCTTATGGTTCTAGAGGGAGGGGCAAGGCGAGGAACGATGCCTTGCAAGCTTATTGACAACACACAGTAAACCGAGACTGTGTAGAATAAGCTGGGGAATACAAGGAAGTCCCTAGCTATTTATCTAGTAATACAGCCCTAGGCCCTGGGTCAGGTAATGGGGCAAAGGGTAAGGTTGAAGGGTTTAGAGGAAGCCGGCTGTAAGAGGTAGGCTTTGGAGTCCACGGGTTTCCAAAAGGGGAAACAGAGTTTGCAGATTTCTAGGATAAGAAATCCGCAAGTGTGGAAAGAAATTCTGCAGGTGGGAAAAGGAAATCCATGGGTAAGGAAAAGAAGTCCGCGGGTTTCTGAAAAGGAGAAGATCAAAAAGGAAAAGGAGTTTGACATGATCTAGGGAAGTTCCGGTGTGTCGACTACGGCTACGTCTGGGAAGATCAGCCAGTCGTCTTCGAAGTATGTAACAGAAGTAAAGGAGAGAGGGGAAAAAGATAACCTCATGTGGGAGACGGGACGTTCAACTGTAACAGTTGCTGTCCACCCACTCGATTTCCTGACAGCTGGGTCTATGGGTTTAGGTGTCGTGCCATTGAGGTACCCACTAAGTCCTCAACTGGCCACAACAACCTGGAGTTGGACCTTCCAAGCGGCCCACTCCTTACTGGACATGTCAAGCTTGGGTAGCTTGATCTCCTCAGATGTCATAGTGCTCATTTCAGTGAATGTATGTGTGCTACTTATGGTTCTCACAATTAAAGTGTAGGGCTCATAACCTGTAGAAGTACACTCAGTACTGGACAGAGTCAGTTACTGAGGTGTAGAGTCGCATCGAGATGAAAGTTATCTGCATGATTATGTAATATGGATCTAACCGAGTCCGTTTGTACTGTGTCTATATAATAATAATACAACATTATCCCACCACTGCAATTCCTGCTCAACCTACTTACAAAGGCAGGCAGAAAATCGTCACAGAGCTTGCCAGGCATTGGGATCCAAATGGAAGGCATCTGATGGTCTCCTGCACAACACAAGGTGAGTTAGACATTTGCCTGAATTCACGGCTTCTGTTGGTGATCACAAGGTACACCTCCTGTTATGATTCGTTTCTTTTTCTTTTTCTATGTACTACTTCACCTCGTGTCGACTCACCGAGAGGCTGTACTTCTTTTAGTCATCCTTTTTCTTATCACTGACAAACCTCCCTCCCATCCGACTTACTCATCACTTGCTTAGTCAATGATCCTTCCATCATTTTCCATAACATTCTACTACATTCCATTTCATTTCTTTCTGGCATATATAAACCCGTCGTCTACAACCTGTACTCTCTAACTTTGACCTACTTGGTAACACGCCTAGTAGTTTCCTCGAAACCCCTGGACCTCTATAAGTCGTCTGCACCACTTTTGAAGTGTGCAGCTTCTACAAGTCAATCATACCACTTTTGAAGCATACGCTTTCATCCTCTGTTGAACTATCGTTCAAAGAGGACGAACCCTTGACCCTACTTTCGACCAAGTTCTACATTAGTACTTAGGTACCAATGTAACACCTCCCATATGTACAAATTTTATAAACAATGGCAGTCCAAGTTGACAAATATATTATAGTTCGCATCTGCCAATGAATCAGATGTTTCTACCTCAGAGCAAGTCCCAAAACCCTCCATCGAGTGCACGAATGTAAGTGTCAACTGCTGATATGAGGTACTGTTCCAACATTCTCCCTCAATAGTCAACCTCAGCTGACTCGGAAATTACACCAAACCATGCCTCTGGCTCAGAGCCACGGCATTCAGTTTCTGCACAAGATGTTATGTTGAATAACACAGTAAGCAGAACTCGCTGTATTTAACATTCTCATTGAGTTGAAATTTTCTTCTGATCAGCCTCCTGGTGGACTGGAACAGCACTCAACTTGAATACATCATCTCCCACTCTGCTATTGTGATGAATTACTGGTGGCTCCACTGCCTGCAACCTCGACCAGTACATCTGAAGTAGACCAACCTTCACTCATCCATCACCTTGTTCTCCATGTCTTCGACTCAATTTGAACAGGCTTTAACACATTTGAAATCGCTTGAGGCTACTGTCACTGTCCTTCATATGATTCTGACTGTTTCATATCTATCTCTGACCTATCAGACCTTCCACATGCTTCCGACATCAACTCAAGCTCAAGCAACCCCATCATGTCTTCCAGGGTGCATTTGCCCCCTTGGCCTTGGGCAACTATGTCTATATGGCGACTCATGTCATGGAGGGTGACGGGGAGTAGCCAGAAGTCAAATGCTGAGGTGACACATCTGGTCCACGAGGTAATGCAAGCCCCAGATTTCAGGGCAGAGGATTTGGCAAACTTCAATGCGACAACAGAATTCAAGTGGCTGGATAAGTCAGCTTCAGCCCACAATGTATCGACAATCTTCGACAGTGATGGCTGGAAAGAGGCCACAGCAGAGATTTCAATCCCAACATGGGACATGTTACGTCCGAGATGTGACTGGGATAGGCAAAGTCATAGCCGCTGATACTGTTCAAGGTTCGATGTTTGGAGGAGTCGTCTTAGTAGTAATGACGATCAAGGGTTCGAAGGATCAGCCCTATGTAGAGTCTGATATCGAAGGTTCAGAGGTTCTTCCTACTCAAAGGGATTCTTTGGGCAGGAAGAAAGCGTCGACTTCAGAAGTGCGACGATTGACTTATAGATGCTGCACACTTCAGAAGTGGTGCAGACGACTTATAGAAGTCCAAGGATTCGGAGGATCAAGGATACTAGGTGGTATTCCCAGTAGATCAAAGTTAGGGAAGTGTTACAAGTTACAATGGCTCTTTATATAAGTAAACGATCAAGCCATGACTAAGCGATAGAACTTAATAGAAGTTAATAGAACGAAGGAAGGTCGCTGACTGAGAAGATAAGAAATTCAGCGAGATAAGAGATAAGAGACAAGAGATAAGAGATAAGGGATAAGGCTGGCTAAGTGAATGGAATCCTTTGGAATCCAGTGGAAGGAATATTAGCCAGCGAGGGTTAATAGAGAGAAAGGAAAGTCCTTAGCGTAGTTTCGATGCTAGGTGTTTGAAAGGTTTACCGGAGGTACAAGTGAAGGACCAGTAGTACTTGGTAAAGAAAGGTTTGTTAAGAAAAGAGTGGTACGAAGAGAAGAAAAGAACGAATCGTAACAGGACAGACAAAAACCAGGTGAACATTCCTTTTTTGTCCCTGGTGTGATGTATCGACCTCTTACTTCTGTTATCAAAATGGCATTCTCAGACCCATTGTTGAAGTTCTTCCACCTTACCCCCTTCAAATGCATCTGGAAATCTCCATCAGGGCATGAGCAATGTCTCTATGATGAACTCTACACCTCAGATGCCTGGAACAAGGTGCATGATGAAATACAAAAGCAGTGGAGGGATGACAACTGCAAACTGGAACGAGTTATCGCTGGATTGATACTTTGGTCCAACTTAACACAGCTCACTCAATTTGGGCATGCCAGTACCTGGCCAATATATCTGTTTTTTGGAAACCTCTTGAAGTACATCTGTGCATCCCCAACCTCAGGTGCATGCCATCCTATCACGTTCATTCCTCCAGTAGGTGGTCTGTTTCTATATGATGTTGCCTGCTCACTAATGTGCAAATTAGTTACCAGCATCACTTACGAGTTTGATTGCGAGTATCAGTCAGAAAAAAAATAACGCCAATTTGCTTGCACACTGTAAACGCGAGCTATTTCATGCGGTCTGGAGCATACTCTTAGATTCCAACTTTCTGGAAGCATACAAGAATGGGAGTGTCATGAAGTGCTATGATGGCAAGTACCAGCGTGTGTACCCCAGGATCTTTACTTACTCTGCCAACTATTCTGAGAAGTAAGTGTTGACATCATCTTGTTCTATATTCCCGTAACACCATTGTAGGATTCTCCTTGCAACCATCTGAGACAAAGGGATCTGTCTATGCTCCCGATGCCTCATCCCAAAGACAAGAATTGGAAGCCTTGGCTTCCTGAGGGATATGAAGGATAGATTGTTCCAAGCATGATTGTACTTTTGCAACAAGATTATTTCTGCGAGGGACACAGTTTACAATCTTGCTGTACTGTCAAGTCCGTTCCCTCCGGGTACAAGTCCGACGGAGTTCCGGGGTGTCAGTATGAAGTTGGGTGGAGGTCCGACGGAGGGTAAGGAGGTCAAGGGTACTCAACAGATAAGGACGTTGGCGCAGGACTTATGTGTTGCGCCCTTGCCGAGCCTCATGTCCTCGTATTTGGGAAGTAGTACGGAGGAGGGTAAGGGAAGGTCAGAAAGGAACTTGGGTGAGGAGGGGTGATTTAGTTGATTTACAAACTGAGGTCTACAGACGGAGGGTGCAGTACTTATACTACATACTGTTGCAACCCTAAGGCAAGCCCCAGGTTACACCACAATAACTTGTGAAGACGGCAAATGAACAATGTTAGGGGAACCCAACAGAAAACTTGACTGAAGTTCTCGTTGGTATCGCATTGCATATATACTACTCTACTGTTTGTACAAGATAAACAATGGAGATTAAATACATGATGTACCTATGTCATAGATGGAGATTAAATACATGAGGCAAACATGTGTATCAAATAGAAGAGAAGCATGGAGCGGTAATTAAAGGAATGGAAGCATGACGGTAATTAAAGAAGAGAAGCATGCTAGTGATACACGTGTGAGACGGAAATGAAAAGAACATAGAAGTGAATCGCAGACGGCGATCTCGCATAATAATGTAAACATAACCAAACAACAGTACGTCGGAGTTTGGATCGGAGTTCCATAAAAAGATAAACAAGTACAAACAAAGTGAGAAAAAGACGAAGTATGTACACTTCCGTTACAACGTCCTGAGTAGGGTCCGAGTGTATGCTACCACTCATGCTTATGGTGTAATATGAGGACTTAGTGCATGTAGAATAAAGTTATGGTAGGCGTACGACGAATCGCAACACATACCAGGACTGAGATTGGAAGAGGGTACATAGCAAATGACAGATGGTAGCTACGAAGTGAAACAAATGATGATGAAGTATGACAGGAGCATATGGAGGATGACAGGAGACACATGGTTAGATACGAGAACATGAAACAGAATGTCAAGGGGAACGAAGGGTGACGTCATACGGAAGTCTGGTAGGGAAGCATGCAACTCTGGATACTGGTTATAGAACTGAGTATGGAGATGATGGTTGCGCACTGGAGATGTAAAGGAAACGACCAGAGATGGTCGCTTGACCACCGGAGATCATGGATATGACAGTGCCCCCCCATTAAGGCCGAGCCCCCGAGGCCTACAATGGAGCGGAGGCAAAAATCACTTAAGCGGAAGCAGGAAAGCTAAGCAGGAGCAGAACTGCTAAGCGCATTGTTGGTCCACAGCGGACTTTGAACGGAGTCTGAAATCGACATGATATAAGTTGGGGGTTTGTCGGAGTGACGTCTCAACATCCCTTCATCATCCACCATCCCCGACAACTGAACAACCAGCGACATGGCGCCCCCGACCGACCAACTCGATGCTAAGATTGCCACCCTTGCTGTGCAACTGCAGAAGATGCAGTGACAATGGGAGGAACAAAAGGCGGAGGAAGAGCGCCTGGCGCAGGAAGAACAGGCGTGTTGAGAGCGAGAGAGTTGGGAGAAGAAGGAGCGGGAGGAGCGGCTTTGGAGGGAGTGGGCGGAGAGGCAGCGGGCGGTGGAGGAGAGAGCGCAGAAGGAGAGGGAGGTAGCGGAGGCAGCCCGAGCCCAGGAAAAGGGCAAGGGGAAGGTGAGTAGTTAGTAGCATCGCGGGTGACCGGAGCTGACTGTCCCACAGAAAGTCATAGAACTGTCCTCCTCAGAGGACGAGGGGAGGGCGCTGCCCCTGCAGAAGAGGCGAAGGACCGCGAAGGGGAAGGCCCGCAAGTGGGGGACATGCAACTGGTGCCGTCGCCACGAAGTCGAATGTGAGCCGCCAGGAGGTCTCGTCATCAGTTCCTTCGTAACCGAGCCAACGTACCAAGTACAGGAGTTGACAGTGGCATCGTCTCCAATTGATCTTGGAATTCAAGATTTCCTCGATCTCATACTCTGGTTCACCGTCAACTCTGATCGGAGGAGGCGGTGGTTGGACCCGATTCGGAATAGTATTCAGAATGCAAGGTTCTAACTGTGAGACATGGAAAACCGGATGTACGGAGTTCATTGAGTCAGGCAGTCGCAATGTATAGGAATGAGAACCAGGCTGAGCAATAATAGTAAAAGGTCCTAAATATTTTTCGGAAAGTTTTTTGGAGGGTCTAGTAGAACAGAGGAACTTCGCTTTGAGGTATACTTGATTTCTGATTATGAAGTCCAGAGCGGGGCTACGCTTCTTGTCCACCGGTCCTTGGTAACGCTGTTGCGCTTTCAACATCTCCGAACGGAGGAAAGTATGGAGTTCATCTAAATCCATGATGTAGGACTGAGCCACAGTGTTACGGTAGAGTGGTCCCCCACCCCTTTTTCTTCTTTCCTTGCTTACTGGTATAACACCTAACACTACTTACACTACGATTACCATAGGCGAACCCCTAACCACAGGGTTAGCCAACTCCTTATCGCTTACCTCATACCAGTGAGGCTTTGTTCTTGTTTACTCTTACTTACACATGTCTTCCTTTCTGTGCCACCACTCGATGTGGTGTCGCCCTTTGTCCTTCCTTGGTTCCCTCGGCCCCTCGGCCTCCATGGGAACCTCAGACTTCCATTTATATCTCTTGTGCATGGTAGCCTCATTGCTACCTCGCATCCACTTCTTTCGGCATGCTTGCATGCCTCTTTTGTCGGTTCGCACTCAACCACACTATTGTGGAAGTGCTCCCTTTCCTTTTCGGATCCATCCCTTTAGGATACATCCGACCATTTTCTCTTCCAGCAGATACATGCCCTTGGTCCGTGCTAGTGTACTGCCACCTGTGTACACTATATAAACCCTGGTGGAACCGGCTGGAAACCCCAGCTAGTTCTACGCAATCCACACATATCTACTGGCATCCAAGGAGCTCCCTCAGTCTTCGACAACTCAAGACTTCGCTTCACTCCTTGTGGTCTAAAGGTCGCCCCAAGACCTGCTTGCTGAGTTCTGCACCTAGGGCCATAGACTCCACATCTATGTCGTCCAGTGAAGTCCCGACAACAGCTACCTCTTTGGCTTGCCACTGAGATACCGTGTGCGTGCCGTCCAAAGGGGGAAGTTGTTTGATGAAATCCATGGAGATGGAATTCCATGGTTTCTCCAGTATGGGGAGTTGCTTTAGAAGTCCGTATGGATGATGTCAGGGAGTTTTGGCACGAGCACAGGCGGTACAAGAGTTGATATAGTCCTTGACAAATGTGCGGATGCCTGGCCAAGTATATTCCTGTCAAATCAGTTCCAGTGTACGGTTCTGTCCGAAGTGTCCAGCCGTAGGATGGTCATGGAAAGTCCAGAGAACAGTGAGATGGAGATCAGGAGCAACGGGGACGTAGATATGATTGTCTCGGAGAAGGAAACCGTCGGAATTAATAGTCCAACATGGGTCCTTAATAGTGTCAGAGGAAAGGAGGGGAGATGCGATGGGGTCATTGGGGAGCGCAGAGAGGATATCGGAACGGAGCTGGTCAATGTCCATCAGGACACTAGCCTGGAGAAGCGGAGTAGTGAGATAGGTAGCCCGCAAGGAGGATGCGAGTTGCTTGGAGGTGAAGATGGGCTTATAGTTCCTGGGATTGATACGAGCATAGTCCCTATCCCCCTCTTTGGGGTAGACGTTCCATCATCTAGTCAAAGTGTCAGGCTTGGCACCCAGTTTACCAGGGCGGTACCTTACAGCTAAGTTAAACTGGCAAAGGTACTCAGACCACCGGGCCTGGTGCCGAGTAAGGAGTTTGGTAAAGGAGAAATACTCCAGGTTTTTATGGTCCATGACAACATCAATAGGCAGTGAGGAGCCCTCAAGGTAGTGCCACCAACGATGAAATGCCTCGAAAATCGCCAGGAGCTCCTTGTCGTGAGTATCATAGTTCAACTCCACATTAACCAGCGTTCGGGAGTAGAAAGCAACAGGGTGGAGCTTGGAGTTGGAGGAGACGATGGAGAGGATACCGGCGATGGCATAGTTGGAGGTGTCGGTTTCCACAACTAAAGGAAGGTCTGGAAGCCAATGGGTGAGGACCAGAGTGGAGGTGAAAGCATCCTTAAGATGCTGGAAGGAATGCCAACAATCATTGGAGAAGACCCAAGGGGCCCCCTTATGGGTTAAGCGAGTGAGCGGAATTACTATGTCGGAGTAGCCACGGATGAACCAGTGATAGAAATTGGCAAAGCCTAGGAAGGACTGAATGTCCTTGACCTTCCGAGGTTCTGGCCAACCCAAGATGGTCTGTATCTTATCAGTGGCCATCGTGAGGCTGGAGGGAGAGAGGATATATCCGAGGTACTTGACGGTGTCCGTATGCCATTCACATTTTTCTGGTTTGAGGTAAAGTCCATTGGCTTGGAGCCACTGGAGGACCTCACGGACATGCTTACGATGAGAAGCAGGGTCGGAGGAGTAGATGAGAATGTCGTCGAGGTAGATTACTACGGAAACGTTCAACAGATCCGCGAAGATGCTATTCACGAAGCGCTGAAATGCTGCCGGAGCATTAGTGAGGCCAAAAGGCATTACCAACCATTCAAATGAACCCCAACGAGTACGGAACGCGGTCTTCCATTCATCACCTTCAGCAACACGGACCAGATGGTATGCATGCCGGAGATCGAGCTTAGTATAGACCTTTGCTCCACTAGGGGCTTTGAGGAGGTCGGAAGTGCGGGGAAGAGGATAATGGTCCTTCCTAGTGATCTTATTAAGACCACAGAAGTCCATGCAGAGCCGAAGGGAGCCGTCCTTCTTTCGAACAAAGAGGATTGGAGCTGCATGGGATGAAGCAATGAGTAGAACCAGAATCTATGAGGACAGGTATATCGGAAAGGTCAAAGTCAGAGATAGTGACGAAGGGTCGGAGTGAATTAGGGTCATAAAGAGCGGACGCATTAAGATGTAACTCCGTTGGAGCACAGTCTGGAATAACGCGACTCCCAGTCTGTGCTTCAGAGGAGTCACACTCTATTTTTTTGCCTCGGAAGAGGCAGAGCTCGAAGCCGGCGGTGCTGGAGTAGCAGTCGCAGCTCTGGCCTTCGAAGCCCTAGATGTTGCTTTTGAACAACTATCAGCAGTATGCCCAGGAAGTCCACAGAATAAACATAGGTGTAGTTTTAACCGACGTTGATGCTCCTCCGGTAGGAGCTTACCGTCCTTGCCTAGCTTGGAGGCAATAGATTCAGAGTTAGTAGCAGGAGAGGCAGAGTTACCCTTCTTGTTGCTGTTGTCATTCTTATGGTTTCCTCCGGAACTGGAGTTAGAGGAACCCTTGGACTTATCGTCCTTTGACTTCAAGTTGTTGGTCTGAGAGGAGTTATTAGTAGACTTCTGGGAGGTCGTCTGGTTACCAGAGTTCGATCCTGAGGCCTTGGTTGCACGCTGGACTTCGTCCTTATGTTCCCAATACCTATGATCGATCTGTTGGACCAGAGCACGGAGCTCCTGAAGGTTATCCAGCTTGCCTTGATGAGCAATCTTGTCCTTAATCTGATCCGGAAGTCCAGAGTAAAAGCTCCTTCGGAGCGCTCCATGGCCCCAGTCTCAGACTTGGTTAGCAAGTCGATTGCATTCTACAATGTACTTTGTGATCCGTTGTGTCTTCCGCATCCGCAGTTGCTCAAGTTGAGCTTCCGCATCAGCTACGGGGTCGTGTGGTCCGAAGTTAGTTTGAAGCTCATACAAGAAAGATTGCCAATTGTCCATCCAAAGTGGGTGGGCTCCCGGAGCTTCAGTTCCAAGGAGATCCGGCTCAAAATATTCGAGCGCAACGCCCTTTAGATAAGATTGGGCGAACGTTACCTTAGTCTGTTCCTTGTGATAGGTCTTTGGGTTGGCTTGGAAGTTGAGTTTGCATTGCACGACGAAGGGACGGTGTTTCTTCGGGTCAGTCCTGTCAAAAGGATCTGGTTTGTGGACTTCAGGCTTAGAGCCTTCAGAATTCCGTTTTCATCGGAGTGCTTGGCGAGTCATGCCCCTGATCATGTCAGCAAGCTGAGCGAAGGGTTCAAATGCTAGCGGGACTTTGTTGGGATCTTCGTCTGAATTCCTATGATCAAAATCAGAATTCGAAGAACTTGAAGAAGAGTCAGAAGGTTCGTTAGGATCATCAACAATACCATCGTTGTTCCCACCACCTCCGTCTCCATGTTCCGGGATTAATGGATGTTGGTCATACAGGCCTGCATGTTCATCATCTGGCAGGACTTGGAAACACAGTCCCTCAGGGGAAGGTTCCCAGGGAAGCAGAGCAAGTGGAGACAACGGAGCACGTAAACCTGATCCGGAGATCAAGGGGATGGCTCGTTGGGTAAAGCTGATGAATTCGCCAGGGATCGTGCAGGTACTACCAAACACAGTTTGTAGCACGCCAGCACGATGTGAATTGCAAGTAGTTCTGGCTGGCATAATGAGGTTCAACAAGGGTGAGTTTGTAAATACTGTCAAGTCCGTTCCCTCCGGGTACAAGTCTGACAGAGTTCCGGGGTGTCAGTACAAAGTTGGACAGAGGTCCAACGGAGGATAAGGAGGTCAAGGGTACTCAACGGATAAGGACGTTGGCGCAGGACTTATGTGTTGCGCCCTTGTTGAGCCTTGTGTCCTCGTATTTGGGAAGTAGTACAGAGGAGGGTAAGGGAAGGTCAGAAAGGAACTTGGGCGAGGAGGGGTGACTTAGTTGATATACAAACTGAGGTCTACAGACGGAGGGCGCAGTACTTATACTACGTACCAGGACTGAGATTGGAAGAGTGTACATAGCAAATGACAGATGGTAGCTACGAAGTGAAACAAATGATGATGAAGTATGACAGGAGCATATGGAGGATGACAGGAGACATATGGAGGATGACAGGAGACACATGGTTAGGTACGAGAACATGAAACAGAATGTCAAGGGGAACGAAGGGTGATGTCATATGGAAGTCCAGTAGGGAAGCACGCAACTCTGGATACTGGTTATAGAACCGAGTACGGAGATGATGGTTGTGCACCGGAGATGTAAAGGAAACGACTGGAGATGGTCGCTTGACCACCAGAGATCATGGATATGACAGGAGATGAAATCATCCTATGGGAGCAAAAGTGCTTAATCTCAAATCAGATTATAGTATGCATGGTGTCTGACCTGGATGGCTGGGTCACCCTGAGCACGGAGATCGCTCAGAAGCATCCTGAGATCAATGATATTGTTCAGTGAATGTGTAAGGACGTGGTGCAGTTCTGGGATGCTATCCATCTCTGATACCTCGGACATGTCGAGCTCTGGTAGATCATTAGCCTGTTGCTGACGCTAAACATGGGTGAACCGGTGCTCCTGTCTTGCAAGCTGTTTGCTAACGTCTCGTTTACTTAATAGCCCATAAAACTTCTTGATCAAACAGTGAGAAAGCTCCTCCTGCAAATGTGAACATTGGGCAAGGAATAGGTCACATCCAGAGGTCACTTACCATCTGTGCCGAATACGAGTCAGTAGTTCTGAATGTTCTAATGGTAGTGACATCGTCTCCTAGAGCATGGAATTTGTAGGTAAGTACTTTGACCTTCTTTGCATGGGGGCCATTCAGCGACAGGAGATTTATCGCATTGTTTTTTTCTGCATGCGCTTGTCAGCGTTGCTGTCGTGCTGCAATCTCACTGGGTAGTTCTTTGGTCTCGAAGGCTGTACAAGTGTTGTTGACAAAGTGTCGTAGTTGCCCACTCAACCGCTTCAACGACTGGTCAAGGAGACAGAGTGAGTCGTCAGAGTGTAACCTTAGCTTTGCCAGTGAATGCCACTCAGCCA
>JBBPSY010000452.1:0-12972 GCA_038093855.1 Rugiboletus extremiorientalis
GGAATGTCACCCGTGGGTACATCAGTGGTGTCTCCACCTCCTATATCGTAATATTGGATCTGATCTAGATGTGGATCTATCAAGATACCATCTCATCTTAGATCTAGATCTCTTAATGTCCTTGTATTGTAATATATACGTAAGGCTACATGTAATGTTCGTATAGGCCTCATTGGCCGTCGTGTGCTATGCTACAAGGTAAATGTACTTATATATTATGTAATGTGAGATATCCCATGGTCACGTGCTGTCTTCTAGGGGATTCTCTTAGGAATACGTCGTAAAGTATAGGCGGCTACCGTCGTAGTCCGTATCTGTACTGATAATCGTCAGGCAATGCCTTCGCATGTGACTATCTTTCGTGATATGTCCTTTGATTACTAAGTGTTACGATGTCAAATCGCAACACAATTACCGAGTGAACCTTTTTTGCCCCGGTTTGTAAGCCAGCACGTAAGTCATGGTATCATAGGTATAAAAGAGGAAAGAGTAGAAAGGGCCTCCGGATTGGAAATGGATTGAGTCGAGGATAGGAAGGGGTATTCCAAGGACAGCAGAATGGGTCAAATGGAGATGGGTGGTAGGTGGGTATATGCGGATGGAGAAGCGGTTGTTGAAGATGGGACAGACTGAGGGAATATGGACATTAGATTGACAGAGTGCAAGATGGATTTGCCTCTGGAATCCCTCTGACTGTAAGGTGGATCATCAAAGCCTAAAAACCCATCTTGATGATGGATTGATGGCTGTTGCATTGTTTTTGTTCGCAACAGCAGGGGCACCCTTCCAACCAGGTGTGTTACAGCATTGCAGTCCCCCTCCCCTTTTTCTTCATTTCTCTACCACTGGTACAACACCTGACCTACTTACCCATCCGTTTATGGGCATAGCCAGGTAGTTACCTATTACCTAATCCTTGTCATATGTTTCCCTTTGTCTTTCTCTCTTTACTTATGTTGTCCTCTCATGCCACTGCCCATTGCAGTGTCGCTCCCCTTCCTATTCCATGATAGCCTCCACTGTCATGGACCCTTTATATCCTTCTGCAGCATGCAACCTCATTGTTGCTGCACACCCACTTCTTTTGGCATGCTAGCCTTTCTTAGCATGCCTCCTTTATCTTCTCAGTCAACCGCCTAGTTTGTGGAACTGAAACCTTTCCTCTTCTGTCATGACCCTTTGGGATCTGACAGACCCTTTCCTCTTCAAGTACTATAGCTGCCAGAGTACAGCCCCCTTTGTAACCTATATAAACCTTACTGGTAGAGCTGCTGGATTCCCCAGCTAGTTCTATGCAATCCATGTGTACTTACTGGCAACCAGAGAGCCTCTAAGTCTCTCACCTACCTCAAGACTTAGCTTCTCTATCAGTGGTCTAAAGGTCACCCTAAGACCTGCTAGGTAGTTCTAGACTGAGGACCATAGGCTTCCGCACCTACATTGTCCATTGAAGTCTTGATGACAGCTACTTCTTTGGCTTGCCACTGAAGTACTGTGTGCATTGTAACAAGGTGTGGGTAGGCAGTATATATTGCTTCCCTGTATTGGGGTCACAGAGCATGATCGTCTGCAATCTGTTGGGGAAGTCATCAGTGGTCATGCTCATGAGGCAATGAAAGGGGCAGTCAAATAGAAGATTGAAGTTGGCTCTAGTGAGGACCTGGACTTGCACAATGACTTCTCTGGTGCCAAAGTCAAGCACTATGTTCTTGAGGACACTGATGGTTGTATCAATGCTGGTGTTCGCCAATGACATCTTGATAGTGTGGTCTGACCAGATGGGTAATCCAAGTTTTTTCCAAACACACTTGGGCATTGCAATGATTTCGGACCTGGAATCTAGAACACCCTTGAGGGTGTGTTCCATTCCTCCGATCCTTGCTTCTATAGCCCAGAGAGGTAGATTGTGATGGGCAACAATAAGGCCCTCGTCATTCCAGTTAACACACTCTCTGTATTCTTGAGAGACTGCAGACAGGTTGAAACCTGCAAGCTTGTTTACTTGTATGTGAGTTACAGACAAGTTCATGACTTGTTTCACTGTTGTCATATCTCTGAAATGCATGCAGAAGTCGGATGTGACCGCAAATAAGTCCTGGATGGGAACTGGAACATTAGTATCGAGTACCTGATCTAGTACTCCTTTTGGGACTGTGTTGTCCTCGAGTGGGAACAAATATTGGTATTGGGTGGAGGTGGTGGAAGTAGATGGTGGATTGACAGGGTTTACACAGGGTAGAAGGCTATTGGGAGTACCAGGTTGTTGTGATGAGGGGCCAGATGGACTGGATGAGGCAGACGTGGATGTTGATGCAACAGGTTGCTGGAGTTCCAGGGAGAGGAGCTCCTCTAAGACAGTGGTAGCATGCGAGTCCAGATTCTGTCAGGGGGGAACATGGACTCCATCAAAGTGGACTCACTTTCCCTTATCCTTGGATGCTTGGTCCACTTGGAAGTTAGCCCATGCTTGGGTGATGTATGGCTGGAAATCTGGGTCAGTGACAACTGGTGGTGTGCCATCCTCTGACACTGTGGCCATGAAAGCCAATGGGTCTATTTCGAGTACCACAGTTGTATCTGGGTAGGTGAGAGACAAGAGATTAGCAGATACTTGGGGTTGATTCCCCAAGCTGGAAGAAGTGACTGTGGAGCCCAATTGCCCTGTAGTGAGGATGTGATCGATGGCATCCTTGAGACACTGTCTGCCTGGTACTTGCAGAATCTCTGATCTGTCCGGCATGTAGAGCCTCCCATCCATGCCTCGAATTGTCTTTCCAGAGTTTAGATACTCCATGCATACTGTGCAGGTGCATGTATAATGCCCTTGTCTGGCACAGAATTTGCACTGAAAGGTGGTGCGGGCAGCAAGATTAGCTTTGGTTTTGACTGTTCCTGTGGAACAAATGTTGTTGCTGGAATGGTAGGTTGTGGTGGACCAGATTGTCGTGAATGTGGTGGTTGCCGGATATTGTTAGTGAGGGATGGTAGTGATGACCAGAACACTGATCTGGTTAGTAGAAATTTCACAGCAGCCTTGGAGTCATTCATTGGGTAAGGGTCGTCCAGGTGAATATCCTGTTTTAAAAAACAGAAAACAATCCCAGATTTTCTTTTGAAGGGCTGTGGGGAACCCATCTAGGTAGAGCATATCCTGTTCAGTCTCGGATAGTTTCCAGTTAGCAATTAAAACCATGGATACTTTGTGAAATGTCTGGATATACTCCCCAAGATTGTCCTGGCTACACATATGTTTTTCCTGATAGTTCTGTACTAGGTATTGTATGTCCGCACAACAATACCAGTTAGTGCCTTCACATTCTGGGTACATGCTCATAACAGCTTGGACAAAGGCTGCCCAATCTGCCAGGTTCATGGTCGCTTCTGGAAGTGTTTGCCATACCTCTGCTTCAGATAGTACTGAGTAGTGCAGTGCAGCTTTGATTTTCTGTGTTTCTGTCAGACCGGTGGCATCCCCAAGGAACTCAATGTCCTCCAGATACTGGGGTAGCTCGGATGGAGTTTTCTGTCAAATTTAGGTACATTGGTACCTCCACAGATAGGCATCTGAAACCCAGGTTGTGCCATTGCTGCAATTGAATTGGAGGTGGAGGAGTGGGTAGAAACTGGGGACAAGTTCAAGCATGAGGGTGATGTCGATGTAGAGGGTAATGAGGTGGTGAGGGCTATCTGGGAATGGCTCAGGTAGTTCAGGAGGGAGGACAAGGATGGTGAGGATGACAATGTTGTTGAGGTAGATGAGACTGAAGGTGACTGGATGGTCAAGGAGGGTAGAGGTGTGAGTGGCAAGAGTGACCCTGTTGAAGGTGTTCCTGTTCTTGGTGACGGTAGTGATGTTAAGGGTGATAGAGGCGATAATTTGGTTAGTGAGGGGCAAGATGGTGCTGGGGTCTGATGTGGTGCAGACTGCGCAAAACTGCCCGGAATGAGAGGGGAGTCCATTCTAATAGACTGTGGTTTGGCACACTGTCTATCTGGCATGACTGGATTTCCAGACTCAATTGTCCTAGAAATGTTTAATCGGCTGAAATCAGTGGAGAGGTCTTCAACGTCTAATTGCTGAGGTGTTAGTCTAGGTGATCCTTTTGATAACCTTTGGGAACCCCTTGCAGTGGGCTCCAGTTGAAGAGAATAAAAGGGAATTAGATGTGTTACCTTCCAGATTTCCCTGTTTCAACAAAACAATAATTTGGGCAAATTTTCCTCGTCCCAAGGGGTTCTGTAGGGTATCAACAGCAGGTGGATTGCTAGGAATGCACCTCAGTATCAATGGATGCAAACACAGATATCCAAATAAGTTTGGACCACCAGAATGAACTGTTAAGTTCATACTGAAGTACTAACGTAGAACTTGATCAAACGTAGGGTCAAGGGTTCTTCTTGGGATGAAGAACATTCAAAGGTTGAAGGATCAAAGGTTCGTCCTTACTTTGAATGGTAGTTCGAGGTAAGACAAAAGTGTATGCTTCAAAGTGGCACAATTGACTTATAGAAGTCCTAAGGGTTTGAGGAGGTTCGAAGTGACTATGAGGTTGATTACCAAGTAGGTCACAGTTAGGAGGACACATGCAGGTAAACGACAGGTTTATATACGTGTCCGAGATGAAAAATAGAACATTGTGGAATGTAATGGAAGGTGGAAGAATTGCTGACCAAGCAAGTGATGAGAAATACTGATGGGAGGGGAGGTTGGTCAGTGATAAGAAAATGACTAATAAGTAGGTACAGCCCCTAGCATGAGTCAATGCGGGGTCTCAGTAATACAAGGTAAGAAAGAAAAAGAGGAATCATAACATGAACCTCCAGATTAAAAAACAAATGATTCCAGTCAAGGACAAGGACCGGATTAAAAGACGAGTGGAAGAATGAATGGTGACAGGCTTCCAACAGAGATTTAGCCAGGAAAGAGATGTCCTATTCTCACTGTCCTCATAGTTTATGTAGCCTGGGACATGCCTCAGGGCTTCTACTATGGTAATTGTCTGCAGTGCCACTAAAACACCACTAATGTAAGGTAGTGTAAGTAGTCGGGTCCGGTTTGTATATGGTACACACAGTATGGAAGGTTTGGAGCACTATATGGTACATTGTACAAGTTCAAATGAATAAGAAAACAAAAAGGAATGGAAACCCGCCAATCTGACTGCACTGGATTGATGGATTGGGTCAAATGGATGGAACCACATATGTACTTTGTTGGGACATGCTTTGATGGACATGGAACAATGGCAGGCATGTGTGCTTTGATGGTATCTATGGGATGTTCAGTTTCCAGGAATCCAGGGCCTACAACTGTAAAGATTCGAGGAATCCTATACCAGAATTTAAAGGAGAACAAAAAAGGAGATGACAAAGTCCTCCAGGTTCTCAAGATGTGTTTTGAACCTGATTACCAGGGAGAAGAAGAGACCTCTAACTCCCAGATGGATATTGATGAAGAAAGGATTGCAAGTGTGAGCATATGATCATTGGCTTTGAGGAAGGCCCAGGATTTTTAGACAAGAGGTGAGCTGCAACGTCTCTAACCTCTCCCCAGTACCCCTCTCTAATAATATCCACTGAAGATCGATCAATACTAGTCCCAGTTTCTGTGTCTTCAGTGGGAGGGGGAAGCGTTGTAACTACCACAGCCCTTATTGATAGTGGCACCACTGGAAACTTTGTCAATTACACCTTTGCCAGAAGGAACAACTTCCCATTTAAATATATTAAAACCCCACTCTGCACCATTAATGCTGATGGATCCACCAACTACAAGGGAAACATACTCTTCAAGACCTCCCTGACCCTTTGAGTAGGAGATCATGAAGAGGAACGAGACTTCTTTATCCTTGCCAGTGGCAAGGAGCAGAACATCATACTGGGAATGACCTGGCTCTCCAAAGTAAACCCAACTATTGATTGGACTTCCAGAACTGTATCCCTTCCTTTGATGCCTCGTACACTGACAAACAACCACCACAAAGTGCTTGTGCAATAATACCTTACCAGATACCTTGGACCAGACCCTAATATGAAACTAGCCAAGCTATACAAATGATGATTCATAGAAGAGCAGACATTTATCCAGAAAACGACCCTCTCTACCACCTTAGCACAGCAGGTGGACCATACAAAGAAGGTCCTGCTGGATGCATACAAGAAGTATGCCAATATATTCATGGACAGAGAAACCACCACCCTTCCCCCATATAAGGCTTTGATCACATGATCACCACTAACAAGGGCTTCACCCCAAAATGCACTAAGAACTACCTGCTGAACCCCAAAGAACTAGAGGCATTTAAAAAGTTTATTGATGAAAACCTTAAAAGCAGAAAGATCCAGCCATCAAAATCCCCACAGGCTGCCCCCTTCTTCTTTGTACAGAAGAAGGATGGCAAACTGTGACTGTGCCTGTTACGTTTGTACCGAAGTACTAATGTAGGACTTGGTTAAACATAGGGTCAAGGGTTCCTCAAAGGATGAGGAACATTTCAAGGGTCAAGAGGGTCAAGGGTTTGTCCTTACTTCAAATGGTAGTTTGAGGTAAGATGAAAGCATGCGCTTCAGAAGTGGCACGATTGACTTATAGAAGTCATACTCTTCAGAAGTGGTACAATCAACTTATAGAGGTCCAAGGAGGTCCGAAGGGACTACGAGGTGGATTGCCAAGTAGGTCAAAGTTAAGAAATTACAGGCAGGTAAATGATGAATTTATATACATTCCTGAAATGAAAGATAGAACACAGTGGAATGTGGTAGAAGGTGGGGAAGGGTCCCTGACTGAGCAAGTGATGAGTAAGACTGATGGAAGAGGGGTTGGTCAGCGATAAGAAGATAGGAAAGATGACTAAGAAAAGAATACAGCCTCTAGCATGAGTCGACATGAGGCTTAGTAATACAAGGGAGAATACAAGAAATGAGAGAATTGTAACAGTGCCAGGATTATCGATACTTGAACTCCCAAACCATCAAGAACACATATCCACTCCCTCTGATCAGTGACTTAATCGACAAACTCAAGGGATTGTCAATCTTCACCAAGATGGATGTATGCTGGGGGTATAACAACATTCGGATCAGACCTGAAGACTGCTGAAAGGCAGCCTTCATCACCCCATTAGGCCTCTTTGAACCAACCATCATGTTCTTTGGATTGTGCAACTCACCCACAACATTCCAGACATTTATGGACCACATATTTGGGACTTCATCACAGAAGGGTGGCTGATTATCTATATGGATGACCTCCTGATCTACTCTAGTAACCTGGTGCTTCACAAGGAACACACATGGAAGATGCTCCAATGTTTCCAGGAGCAACAGCTGTTTTTGAAACTCAACAAATGTACCTTTGATGCATCAGAGGTCAAGTACTTAGGTATGATTGTGGGGAAGAATTCCATGTGCATGGACCCCACCAAACTAGCCACCATTGAACGATGGGAACCCCCAAAGGACATCAAGGCTGTCTGTGTTACTATGCACACTGTTGCGACCCAATCGTACTAGGGATAGAACCTAGTGATAGATAGGCAACACCACAAAGATGTTGCCAGAATAAAGAATAGATAAAGGATTGGAGTGGCTTAATGCTACAATTGTACTCAGGGGAGAATACAAGAGGACTAAGCTGGAGAGCTTAGGCCGTCTTGGCTCTATTACTTATACTACAGAGCCCTTGGGCTTACATAAGTAAACTATACTACATAAGGGAATGCCCAGCGACCTACGTGGTCCTAGGGCATGATGTCATAGATAACTATCTATGGTGTGTACACCATGAGGTATTAATGTCCGTGGTGTGAGAACGCCGTCCCTTGGGAATGTCATCCGTGGGAGCATCAGTGGCATCTCCACCTCCTATATCGTAATATCGATCTGATCTACAGATGTGGATCTATCAAGATACCATCTCATCTTAGATCTAGATCTTAATGTCTGTGTATTGTAATATATATGCAAGGCTACATGTAATATCCGCATGGGCCTCATTGGCCATCATATGCTATGCTACAGTGAATGGTACTTATATATTATGTAATATGAGGATTCCCATGGTCACGTGCTGTCTCTAAGGGAATACCTCACAAATAAGTCATGAAGTACTATCGGCTACTGTCGTAGTCCGCATGCGTACTGATAATCATCAGGCAATGCATCTCGCATGCGACTATCTTTTGTGATATGTCCTTGATTACTAAGTGTTACGATGTCAAATCGCAACACACACGGTACTTCAATGGTGAACCAAAGAAGTAGCTGTCGTTGGGGCTTTAACGGACAACGCAGATACTGAAGCCTGTGGTCCTCAGTCCGGAACTCTTAGCAGGTCTTAGGGCGACCTTTAGACCACAGAGAGAAAGCATAAGTCTTGAGGGAGGGCGAAAGACTTAGGAGTTCTCTTGTTGCCAGTAAGTAGGTGTGAATTGCATAGAACTAGCTGGGGAATCCAGCAGTCCTACCACTAAGGTATTTATACTATACAGGAGGGGCTGTACCCTGGCAGCTATAGTGCTTGAAGAGGAAATGGTCTGTCAGATCCCAAAGGGATATGACAGAAGAGGAAGGGTTTCAGTTCTGCATACTAGGCGGTTGACTGAGAAGATAAAAAAGACATGCCAGGAAGGGCTGACATGCTGAAAGAAGTAGGTGTGCAGCAACAATGAGGTTGCATGCTGCAAAGGTATGTAAAGGGTCCATGACAGCGGAGACTATCATGGAATAGGAAAGAGGTGATACTGCAATGGACAGTGGTGCAAAGGGGCAACATGAGTAAAGAAGGAATCACAAGGGAAAACATACAGTGAGTATTAGGTAATAGGTAACTACCTGGCCATGCCCATAAAAGGATGGGATAAGTAGGTCAGGTGTTGTACCAGTGGTAGAGGAACAAAGAAAAAGGGGAGGGGGTGTTGCAACCCTAAGGCAAGCCCCAGGTTACACCACTCAAACTTAGAAGATGGCAAGTGATACAATGTTAGGGGAACCCAACAGAGAACTTGACTGGAGTTCTCGGTTGGTATGGCATTGCTTAAATGCTACTCTACTGTTTGTACATTACAAACAATGGAGATTAAATGTTACGGTAGAGTGATCCCCCAGTCCTTTTTCTTCATTCCTCACTCACTGGTACAACACTTAACCATACTTACATTATGATTACCACAGACTTACCCTTAACCCTAAGGGTTAGCTATCCCCTTATCACTTACCTCTGTACCAGTGTGTTACGGTAGAACAGTCCCCTAGCCCTTTTTCTTCCTTCCTCGCTCACTGGTACAACACCTAACTCTACTTACACTATGATTACCATAGGCGAACCCCTAACCCCAGGGTTAGCCAACACCTTATCACTTACCTCAGTACCAGTGAGGCTTTCCTTTGTTTACCTTTACTTACATATGTTTCCCTTTCTGCGCCACCACTCGATGTGGTGTCGCCCTTTGTCCTTCCTTGGTTCCCTCGGCCCCATGGCCTCCATGGGAATCTCGGACTTCCATCTATATCACTTGCACATGGCAGCCTCATTGCTGCCTTGCACCTTCTTCTTTTGGCATGCCTGCATGCCCCCTTTTGTCTCTTCGCACTCAACCACACCTTTGTGGAAGTGCTCCCTTTCCTTTTCTGACACATCCCTTTGGGACACGTCAGACCCTTCCCTCTTCCAGTGGATACACGTCCTTGGTCCGTGCTAGTGTATAGCCACTCGTGTACACTATATAAACCCTGGTGGAACCGGCTGGAAACCCCAGCTAGTTCTACGCAATCCACATGTATCTACTGGCATCCAGAGAGTCTGCTTCGTCTTCATCCCTCAAGACTTTGCTTCCCTCTCTGTGGTCTAAAGGTCGCCCCAAGACCTGCTTGCTAGAGTTCTGGACTTAGGACCGTAGACTCCGCATCTACGTTGTCCAGTGAAGTCCCAACAACAGCTATCTCTTTGGCTTGCCACTGAGATACTGTGTGCGTCGTAACATGACCTCTATTAGACCTTATGAAGAAAGGTTCACCTTGGAGATGGACTGACGATCAAATATGGGCTTTTCACAGGATCAAGGAGATGTTCACTCACCAACCAGTCCTCACCCTACCCAATACCACCCAATCTTTCTTCATCATGACCAACACTTCCCTCACCACATTGGGTGGAGTACTAATGCAGAAAGATATGAATGGAGACCTTCACCCTTGCATGTACCTCTCCCACAGCTTCATTGAAGCAGAGAGGAACTATGACATCTATGACCATGAATTGTTGGCAGTAATTCATGCTTTGGAGGAGTGGTACCATTATCTTATGAGCACCCTCCACCCTGTCATGATCCTGTTGGATCACAAGAATCTGACATACTTCTGTGAGCCAAGAAAGCTATCTTGACGACATGCTTGCTGGAAGCTGTTCTTGCAGGACTTTGACCTACATTTCACCCACATTCCCAGTTCCTAGATGGGCCCTGCAGACACCCTCTCACAAAAAGATCACATGGACACTGTTACAGTCGAGCGCCCCACCTCTCAGATGAGGCTATCATTTTCCCCTTTCTCCTTTACCCCAGTAACCTACTTTGAAGACGACTGGCTAGTCTTCCCTGACATACCTATAGTTAACATGCCGGAGCTCCCTTAGACCGCTCCAGACCCCTTTCATGCTTTCCTGAACACCCATGGATTTCCTTATCTAATCCACAGATTTCTTTATCTAGTCCACAGATCCCTTTCCCGCACCTGCAGATTTCCCTCTTTCTTTTCTGGAAACCCACAGACTTTCTTTCCCTTTAAGAAACCTGCAGACCTTTCCCTTTCTGGAAACCTGCGGACTCTGCAGCTCACCCTTATGGCGAGTTTCTTCTAAACCCTTTGACCTTATCCTCCACCCTATTCTTTACCCCAGGTTTAGGGTTGTACTACTAGATAAATAGCTAGGGACCTCACTGTATTTCCCAGCTTATTCTATGCAGTCTCGGTTTACTGCGTGTTGTCCCAAGCTCGCAAAGCATCATTCCTCGCTTTGCTCCTCACCCTAGAATCATAATCCTTTGGGACTTCCAAGGGGTAACTTGTTCCCTTGCCTATCGCCCGTGTTCTCCAATTCCGCATAAGTAATACTTGCTGTGGACCTTCTTTGCCATTTGCCACCTCAATCCCCTATCCTCCCTATTCCCTTGTTGTTGCAACCTCAGGATAAACCCTAGGCTACACCACTAACAACAAACTTAACAACTTAGAATGGACAAGTGAACACAATGGTTTTGAGAGGGAAACCAACAGAGAACTTGACTGAAGTTCTCTGGTGGGCTCGATTGTCTTATATACCTTTTACATGTTTGTACCTATTGTGTCTAGATCTGACCGATTGACTACTAAGTATGGTAATTGGACAATCAGACCACTTTCTAAATACTAAGTATAGTAATGCGCAGCATCAGCACAGGAATCCGCAGTTGTGCAGCAATGCGCAGTCGTGCGCAGCACAGAGATTAAACATAGCCTTAGTGACTCGACATGAGTCAGAGCGGAAATTAAAAGAAGGCATAGCCTCGTGATAGAAGAGATGCACAGCCGAGCACAGCGCGGAAATGAAATAGAAGTAGAAGCTGTGTCGAGGGCTTCTTGAAGTGCATCTGTAGATTTGTTAATTATAAAAAGGTAAACATGAACAAACAAATGAAAGGAATTGACTAAGTGTTGATTCCTGTTGTGAGCAAAGCTCATTATCGTCGTATGGTAGGGTTAACGTAGTCGTAGCCTGTTGGCTATGGGTCGTAAGGGTGTTACTGAGTGTTGACGTGGGTTATATGTGTAGATGAGAGTGTAGCAATGGGCGTATTAGTGCAAAAGTGAAGATACTAGTGTAGGCGGCGGCATGAAGGTGTCATTGGCAAAGCGAGAATCGTAACACTCATGGCTGTTCTATGTGAAGCCAACTGCTTGTCTCGAGTGCTACTTGACTTGACGACCCGCAGTTAAGCCCATGCATAACAGACACTAGTACTGACAATGTGGAGGTTACCCTTCTACCTCTGAATGTGTTTACCCAGAGTCTTGATCTTGCAATCACTGAACGGATTACAGATTCCACCCAGAAGGATCCCCTCATCATTGATGTACTGAAAGCCATCTCCCTTGAGACGTCCCTCTTCCCCTGTGCTTCCCCTGACAACTGGAGGTTTGACCATGGGAAACTCTACTTTAGGAATTGGCTCTATATCCCTGTTGGACAGCACACCGACCTTGTCCACCTGATACACGATAACCCTGGGGGAGGTCACTCTGAACACGTCCACACCATCAACCTCCTCAAACGCAACTACTGGTGGCCCAGCCTCACCACCTTCATTCGCCATTTCATGTCCAGATGTGCTCACTGTCAATGCAACAAGATCAACACCCACCCCACTGCACCACCCCTCTCGCCAATTGTTTCCACTGCCACTTGCCCATTCCAGATTGTCTCTACTGATCTGATCACTGGACTGCCCCCCATTTCTGGCTTTGACAGTGTCCTGGTCATGGTTGACCATGGACTTACAAAGGGGGTGATTTTCTGCCCTTGTACCTCCTCCATCAATGCAGAGAGGGTTGCCAAACTCTTTTTCGACAATGTGTTCAAGCAATTCAGCTTGCATGACAAAGTTATCTCTGACTGAGGGCCTCAGTTTGCCTCTGCATTTGCCCAAGAACTAGCCAGACTACTCTCCTATGACGTTGCACTATCCACCACTTACCACCCACAGACTGATGGAGAAACTGAGCAAGTAAACCAAGAACTGGAGACCTATTTGTGCCTCTTCTGCAATGGTAACCTAATAATCTTACCCAGGATAGATGGTCATCTATCCACCTGCGCGCAGGTGCGCGCAGGTATTTTTGAGCCGAACGAAGCCGTGGGAATCGCCTATTTGGTACTCAGAATAGCCCCTGTCAATGGTTGGGTTAAGGACCCTAATAATCTTACCCAGGATAGATGGT
>JBBPSY010000453.1:0-12969 GCA_038093855.1 Rugiboletus extremiorientalis
GAAAAAACCCTTTCAATGGTATTGCTGGTTTGAATTAGTCATATCTCCACAGCCCCTGTCCCAGATCACATGACCCAGGGGGCAATCCTGTAGCCAAGAGTATGTACTATATTTAGTCCCACCAAAGTTAAGTGATATTCCCACCCCTTCTTATGTCATGCCTCATACATTGCATTTTTGTGAAACATTGAAAGAGTTTATGGAGTCACTGTATGTTAGCATATTTCTCAAACAATACCACAGCCACATCCATATTTGTTTCAATTCCTACTGACAGTGAACGTATTGGCTATGTTATGCAACAGTATGATAGTTGTCCCACTGAGCAAGGACACAGATCGAGTAGTTCCTCTGCATAGTTGTACTTCTGTCTCATATGCACTGCAATGAATGGATTGCGAATTGCAGGACATGTTGTGAATCAGCAACTACTGAACTATGTATTTACATATCTACATCTTTGGCAATATCAACATTGGATTCAGCATCCAGCTCCCCAGAATTGATGCAAGCAAGTAGTAAGGCCTGGTAGTTGTCCCACATGCACTGTGCAATGCGATCTCACATAGCACTTGCTTCAGCATGCTTGGCAACAACAGGAGCATTCATTGTGCTGTTTGCGGGCGGCACACAAAACTTGCCATCTTCATTATCACATTCTTCATTGGAAGGATCGTCTGCCTTGTGTCCAACTGGATCGTGGGTCTGGATAAAGTTATGGAGGGCTGCGAGGGCTGCAGGGAGTCATGCTTGTACTTCGAGATTGTATCTGAGAGGAAGGAGAAGGATTCGGTAATGAGATTTGAGGACACCAAATATCCATTCAATGACATTGCGGGCTAATGCGTGGCAAAGGTTGAATATTTCTTCTTTAGTCTTTGGCCTGTGAAAAAAATTAGACAAGTAGAGCAAAAGGGACAGATGTCATACCTTTGGCCCACCCAAGCCCACTCAGCAAGGTGATAACAAACACTGCGATATGGAACGAGAAGCTGCGGTTGCAGGGGGTAGCCAGCATTGGCCAGTAAATACTTCCCCACAGGTATTCATAGATCAGTTGAGATAGTGTCATCATAGACATGCACATCTGTTGCAGATCCCTCCCATCCTGTGAGCATGTATGTGAACTTCATATTGAAGTTGCAAACAAATAGTGCATTTTGAGAAAGGAAACCCTTTTGATTGCGATATCTTTCATGTAGGTATGCTGGTGTTGCAACTGGGATATGACTTCCATCAATCGCGCCAATCGCATCCTGAAAGTATGGCCAAAACTTGGAATTGCACTCGATCTCCGATGAAACTGTGTCTCCAGTCAGGAACTGGATAAATTCTGTGTAGAATGGAGCACTAGCGAGTGTATACAAGATCGACTTAAAGTAGCTACAATAAATGAGAATCGCCACTAGCAATGAATTGATTCAATTGAATGACTCACAGGGTGATCATTTCATTGGAGCGTTGGAAATGCTCTCCAACATGATGCATTGTCAATCCTGTCACACACATGTACAAGAATATAGAGAGTTGTTCTTCAAGGGTGACATGCCAGGAGTCTGTCAGTCCAATTTGGCATAATTCGGTGATCAGGAGGAAAAAGACCTCCTTAGGAAGTCCAAGCTCAGATCAGATGTGCCTGGGATGTCTGTACAAGAGCTCAAGGACCCACTGATAGCCGGAAAGTGCAGATGTGTGGTAAGGAATCGGTGAGATGTTGATTCCAGATAGAATGTCGAGAAGTGCAATGAGGAGAAGACAGATCACTTTGATGGTGTTGTAAATCAACTCTCTGTAAACATCAAGCTGGGATATGTGATTGCGTGCAGCCGTGGTCGTAGTTGACATGGACATGATACATCGTGATAACATTCTACATATGGACGTCTAGATAGTTGACTGTTTCTGTCTCCACCTCAACTACAGAAGGCAATGCCGAAGTTTCAGCCACAGGTCAAACAAGGACAATCACTCAGAGTTTCCATAGGAGGTGGGATGCCATTGATGTACCATGACATTCCCAAGGGACAGCAATCTCTGCCACACCTCATTGTTATGATTCACTCTTTTCTCTACCATGCACTACTCTTTTCTAACGAGCTCCTCTTATGAGTACAACCAGCCAACTGCTTGCACTCCTTTTCCAGTATCCTAGTGTTACAGTTTTCCCCCTGTTGTAGATGCGCAGAGTGTATAGATATTCCCATGATTAGAGAATAGTTCACATGAACAGTGGTAAGGGAACCGAAAGGCGTGTAGCTCTGTTAACCCCCTAAGATACTCTCTGTACATAAGTTATACTAGAGTATTCTATTATATCTGTATATATCTGTAAGCTAATAGATTTCGTAGTAAGTATGAGAATAGGGTGTACCCTCAACATCATATGTTGGTCTCGGTTGAGTGTAGCTTGTTCCCTTTTATTAATATATTGCTTACTAATCAATACTCCCCCTCAAGCCTAACGTAGGCCAAGTGCAGTGATGTGTTGTTGGTGTTTAACTCACGGTAGAGCCTTCATTAGCACATTGGCTGTCATATAGTCCGTTGGGCAATATTCTAATTTTATCCACCCATCCTGGATCTTTTTCTGGAGGTGTAGATTTCGTAGATTGAAATGTTTTGATCATTTGTGGAATTGTGTGTTTGTACCTATAGCTATCACAGATTTATTATCACCATATAATAATGTAGACTCAGTTGGTTTAAAACCAAGTTCTATATAAAGGTTGTGTAACCAGATTATCTCTCTGCCTGCGTTTGCTATCAAGGCATATTCTGCTTCGGCAGTAGATAATGTCGGCATGTTTTCCTTTTTGGAACTCCACATGATAGTGCCTCCGCTTAGGAACCATTCGTGGACGTAAGGTCATAATTATTGGTGAAGCTGGCATCTGCATAGCCATGGAAATCTTTTATTTCTGGATTGTGCACATATGCGAGTCCTAGTTCCTTAGTACCTTTGAGATATCTAAGTACTCGTTTTGCTGCACTCCAATGAGCCATATCTGGATTATTATTAAATGTGCATAGCTTGTTTACCACATATGCTATACCAGGATGTGTCCCGATGGCAGTGTACATAAGCGATCCCATTAGTAACACATAATTGCTATTTTGGGTTGGTGTGTCATTCACTTCCACTTGCAGTTTGAGTTTAATATTTGGATTGAGTGATATAGATACTGGGTTTGCATTCTGCATATCATATTTCTTGAGTAGTTCCTCGATATACTTTGTCTGATGAATACATAATGTGCCCCAATTTTGATCTCATGTGATTTTGAGTCTGACCAGTTTGTTCAGCTTACCCAGATCAGTGATTTCAAACAACTGTTTTAGTTCTTGTTTGAGATCGGACATACGACCCTTTTTATTGGTAAAGAGTAATAGATTGTCAACCCATACTGTAATGATTTCAATTCTATTTTTCATTTGTCTAATATAAACACATAAATCAAAATATAATAAATTGAATTTTATTTGACTCAAAAATGAGTTGAATTCCTCATTCCATTCACGACTGGATTGATGAAGTCCATAGATAGTTTTTATTAGTCGACATAAGTGGGATGTGCTGTCATTATAACCACTCAGCTGGCTCATGTATATATCTTCTTTTAGTTTGCTGTTAAGGTATGCGCCTTTAACATCCATTTGTTGTATTTCCCAGTCGTCAGTGACTGCTAGTGCGATAATGGATCTAATAATCTCAAGGCACACGACTGGTGAAATGTTTCATTGTAATCTATTCCTAGGATTTGACTGAATCCTTGGGCTACAAGTCGAGCCTTGTATTTTTGTAGATTACCATCCTTATCATATTTCTTAACGAATACCCATCTATTTGATATGGGTTTCCGATCTTTTGGTGCTTCAGCTAATTTCCAGGTATCCATTTATTGAGCGTTTTGAGTTCAGTCTTGATAGCTTTCTCCTATTGTGGCCATTCAGGCAATTGTTTTGCCTCTGCCAGGGTTTTTGGGTCCTTATTACTGAGTGTAGTCTCACTGAACACTAGATATGCGCTTTCAGCTGATATTATTGTAGACTGATCATCATTGTTCTCATCATTGTCTGTGATGTCATGTAATTCAGGTAATGTAGATGACTTGTTGTCAGTCTTATCATCCCCTTTTTGTCTTTTTGTAGTGCTTCCCTCTGCAATTTCAGTTTCAATATCCAAGATCTTTCACTTATTTGTCTCTCCCTCAAACTGTTGTTCCAGTCAATGGTCGGGATGATTTGTCATCAGGAACTGATAGTTCTGTGTGACTTTTATCATGTGATGTCTTGGATCATAGTATTGGATCTCTTTTTGTCCGTCTTTATGTCCTATGAAAATAAATTGTTTCACACGTGGTTCCAGTTTTGATATGTTTGGTGATTCGCTGAGCACCCAAACTGTGCGTCTGAATTTCTGGATATATGATATGTTTGGTTTGTTACCATGCCATTTTTGGTATGGCATCATATCAGGTACTGATCAGGTAAACGCTCAGTTACGGACATATGTAGTGTGTCTCATCACATCTGCCCATAGTTCCTGGGGTAGATTTTGGCCAAATATCATGGCACGTCCCATTTCAACTACAGTTCTATTCCATCGTTCTACTACACCATTTTGTTCTGGCGTGTACAGCATGGTAGTTTGTAGTTCGATGCCTTTATCAAGACACCACGTGACTAAGTCGTGATTGACATATTCACATCCATTATCAGCTTGCATAGCCTTAGGTAATATTTGTTTCTCTCGTTCAAGGTGGCTCAGGTATTGTTTTACCTTAGCTGCTGCCTTGCCTTTTGTATTCATAAAAGAGATGGCAGCATAGCGTGTCACATCATCGACAAATGATATATAGTACCTATATCCTTTGAGTGATGGGACCTGTGCTGGTCCCCAAATATCCATGTGAATTAACTCACCTGGTAAGCAATCCTGGTGGGTTATCATTTTGGGTACTGGCTGCCATGTTACCTTTGATTGGATACATGCAGTACAATCAAAATCCTGTGGGCTGTCAGAGATAGAGAATCCATTGACTAGATTCTTTCCATGTAGTTTCCATAGCCCACTTATACCTATATGGCCGAGTTGGCAATGCCATTCAGACCAAGTATATTTATTCTTTATTCTTATTGCCGCATTAGTGATATCATGTGTATTTGTTACCAGATCTAGGTAGTATAATCGATTCTTAAGGTGTCCAACTATGATCAGCTGTCCCTCATTATCGTATACTTGTAGTACTTCTTGTGCACAATTTGCATGTCCTCCTTTGGCATCTATATATCCCAAGGATAGTAGATTTTCTTGTGCATTGGGCACATATAATGTATTATGTAATCAAGTTTGGACTAGCTGATCCTTGATTTGGGTTGTCAGGATGATTGTCCCTTTGCCATGTATGATGACAGACATATTACCTAAGCTGGTAATTGTCTTCACTAATAACCCCTGATAGTTGATAAAAGCTTTTTGTTGTACACATATGTGTGTCGTAGCACCAGAATCTGCAATCCATGAGTAAGTAGAAAAGCAGGCCCTGTTGCCTTCATTCATATCACTATCTATCATTACATTTGTGGTGAAACTTTTTCCTAGTTCAACTGTGTCGCTATCATTGCTATCATCATTGTGTGTGACCTTAGTGCATTCTTTTTCTTTCAGCTTGGATTTCCTCTTATCCTGGCCATTTGTACTTTTCCCTTTGCCCTTATTGGCAGGATTCCTCCAGCATTCAGTATCCGTGTGACTGAATTCGTTACAGATGCTACATTTGGGTTTCCCTTTGAGGCGGCAGTTGGCAGTGATGTGATCAGTACGTCCACATATGGTATACTTCTGCGGCTTGTTCAGCTTGTTGTTTTTGATAGTATAAGTGGTGTCATCTGATCCATTTTGCTGGTGGCATCTGTTCTCATCGAGGATCATAGAGATAAGTTCGTGTACCATAGTAGAACTGAGTCTCTCATTGTCCTTCGATCCGCTCTGATTACCTAGAAAAGAGTGAACATATGCTTCCCAGCTCTTGGGAAGGGAACAGATCAACATATATTTGAATTCTTTCTTCTTAATCGGGTGACCAGCATCAGCCAAGCCCTCGTGTAATTCATGTAGCTTATTGAAGTGGCTTTGCAGGTCAGTGGCTTCATCGGCTATCATTGTGTGAAATTGGTGGCAATGGTGCCTGACCGTCTCGTAGCCCTGAGGCTCATGGACATCACTGAGCATGGTCCACATCTGGGCTGAGGTAGTACAGTCATTGATATTACTCATCTGCTCATTTTTGATTGTGGTCATTCTGATCTCCTGACTGATCAAATCTAAATTGTTCCACTCCTTTGCTGTGATGGAATCATTGTGTGGCTTGGGAACATCTCCGGTCACAACTTCCCATGCATCTTTGGTCTTCAGGAAGACGGTGACATGGCATTTCCACGACTTGTAATTGTCATTGGTCAAAGCCTTGATCCTTCCATAAGATGAGGATGAATGGGACTTGGATTTAGATGAGTTGCCTTTGCCATCAGCAGTGGCAGTACTTGGGGTAGGAACTGATGCGGTGGAGGCATTACCTGAGATAGGCTGTGGCTGTGGTGATGGAGAAGAAAGGGGTGAATGCATAGCTTGCAGTCTCATAGAGGGCTGGCCTGGTTGATTATGATGTGACATGGCTGGCATTTACGAGCGATGCAATATGGGCAATATAGATAAGATAATAGTAGAGTGATGTATGCCAGGCTTAGAATGTGGGGTGCATAACCTGTTGTAGATGCGCAGAGTGTATAGATGTTCCCATGATTAGGGAATAGTGTGCATGAATGGTGGTGAGGGAACTGAAAGGCATGTAGCTCTGTTAACCCCCTAAGATACTCTCTGTACTTATACTAGAGTATTCTATTATATCTGTAAGCTAATAGATTTCATAGTAAGCATGAGAATAGGGTATACTCTTGACATTATATGTTGGTCTCAGTTGAGTGTAACTTGTTCCCTTTTATTAGTATATTGCTTACTAATCAACACCCCCTAGCCATGGTGGTTCCTTCTCCATTTACCCCTATCCAATACATTGATGATGTCATCCTTACCTGGCCAGGTGAAGTCTAAGGCCAGACCTTTCTATTTTTGTTCTTATCTATCATTTGTATTATGAAGTTGCAACCCTGTTCTCTTCTAGACTTTCAATACTGCCAGGGTGCATTGTGACTCATAATGAGTCACACTATCTCTTATCTCATTTCACATATGTCATACTGAAACTACTGTGTAGTTTGCCAGCAAACTGTGCAGTCATCCCATTTTGTCCTTCTTTCTACTTGTATCATGGAACCCATATGGTTTGCTCACCCTTTACCCTACCCTCTTATCTTCCCTATGCCCTTACCCTTCGCCCAATGAGCTATATAAGTAGGGTAGTAGAGTACCCATGTCCCCTAGCTAGTTCTATGCCACTCAGCTGTTATGTGAGGGCCTAACTGTGGGTTGTCAAGTCAGAGCACACTCAAGATGGGCAGTTGGTACTGTGGGGAATAGCTGTGATGGAATGACAATGGAAGGGAGATTGAGGTAGCAATTGGCGAAGAGAACCAGCAGCAAGGACAGCTCTGGTTGTTGCAACCTCAGGATAAACCCTAGGCTACACCAAACAACTTAGATAGAGTGAACAAGTGAACATGATGGTTTTATGAGTGAAACCAACAGAGAACTTGACTCAAGTTCTCTGGTGGGCTCGATTGTCTTATATACCTTTTACATGTTTGTACCTATTGTGTCTAGATCTGACCAATCAACTACTAGGTATAGTACTTTGACAATCAGACCACTTTCTAAATATTAAGTATGGTAATGTGCAGCAGTGTGTGGCAATGCATAGCATGAACACAGGAATCCACAGTTGCACAGCAATGTGCAGTCTGCAGCATTGTGTAGCAAAGCACAGTTGTGCGCAGCACTAGATGGTGATTAAGTATAGCTACGATGACTCAACATGAGTCAGAGCAGAAATGAATAGAAGGCATAGCCTTATGATAGAAGAGATGCACAGCTGAGCACAGCGCAGAAATGAAACAGAAGTGGAAGCTGTGTTGAAGGCTTCTTGAAGTGCATCTGTAGATTCGTTAATTATAAGAAGGTAAAGATAAACAAACAAATGAAGGGAATTGACTAAGTGTCGATTCCTGTTGTGTGGTTTACTTATGAGCATAGTTGACTATAGTTAATGTAGTCATAGCCTGTTGTGTTGCAATCCAAGGATAAATCCCAGGCTACACCACTATAACTCAATAGAGGGGACAAGTGAAAATGTTGGAGAATCCAACAGAGAACTTGACTGGAGTTCTCGGTTGGTATAGCATTGCTTAAATACTACTCTACTGTTTGTATGCTACAAACAACAGAGATTAAATACATGAGGTAGATGGTAATTAAATATGTGAGGTGTAACACATGTAGAATGGAAGCATGGTGGAGATTAAAGGGAAGCATATGTGATATATGTGTGAAGTAGAAATTAAAAGAAGCATGATGAAACATGGAAGTGAATCACAAACGGTGATCTCACATAAAAAGGTAAACATAACCAAACAACCAGCATATCAGTACAGTTAGAGTTTGAATTGGAGTTCCATAAAAAGATAAACATGTACAAACAAAAGGAAAAAGAAATGGAGTATGTAGAACTCCTGTACAACGTCCTAGGGTTAGGGTCCAAGTGTATACTACCACTCAAGCATAGTGTAGAGTGAAGGCTTGGGCATGTAATAATGTTATGTGTATAGGCGCATGACGAATCGCAACATGTTGACTGTAAGTCATAAGGGTATTACTGGGCATTGATGTGGGTTATATGGATAGGCTAGAGCGTAGTGATAGGCATATTAGTGCAAAAATGAAGATGTAGTGTAGACGGCAATGCGTGAAGTGTCATTGGCAAAATGAGAATCGTAACACTGGTAGGTCTTGCTTGTGCAGACAGTGGAGGTATTATGATATCATGATCTCCCTCACCTTTTACTTCTTTTCTTCAGACTTGGTATAACACTTGACCTCCTAACCTTGCCCTTTTATGAGTTAGCTAGGTCCCTTATCACTTACACAATTGTAGTATGTTTTCCTTGCCTTTATCTTTGGTTATCTTTCATGCCACTGCCCAGTGCAGTGCCACAACCTTCCTATTCCATGATAGCCACCACTGTCATGGTCCCTTTTACTTACCGTTCCTTTCTTGGCATGCCACTGCCTCATTGCAGTGTCACATCCTTCCCCTTCTGTAACTGCCATGCAGTCACAGACCCTTTTACCACTCTCAGCCAACTGCCTCCACTTGCAGAGCTGAAACTCTTCCCTTTCTGGCACGCCCCTTTAGCGTGTTGCGGACCATTACCATTTCCAGTATATAGCTGCCAGGATACAGCCCCTCCTGTGCAGTATATAAACCTTAGTAGCAGAACTGCTGGATCCCCAGCTAGTTCTACACAATCCACACATATTGACTGGCATCCTCAGAGAGCTTCTAAGTCTTTCAACCCCTCAAGACTTTGCTTCCCTCTCTGCAGTCTAAAGGGCACCCTAAGCCCTGCTACTAGTATCTTTGGACTGAGGACCACAGGTTTCAGCATCTGTGTTGTCTGTTGAAGTCCTGATGACAGTGTCTCTCTGACTTTGTCACTGAGATACTGTGTGTGTCATAACAAAAGAACTAGCTTTTCTACACTGGAGTCACTACCAAGCTTCTCCCCTTTGTTACCACAGAGGAAGACCAAGGATTAGAAGGCCTTTCCTCCAAGGATCATGCCTACTATCTTGCCCAAAGGAGAGCCCAGTTTGCCCTTAAAATAATTGTGGACAATGAAGCACAAGTACAAGAAAGACGACTCCCAGGCTCCTCTTCTCTCTCCATCCAAGAAAGAGAAGCAGCTGAAGTTGCTCACTGGACCCAAACCTGCATTGAAAGACAATGGTCTCAGGAATCCTCCCCCTCCCCCTCACTTGCTATCACACCTCTCCCCACTCCCATCCCAACTGGTCACCTTGAAAGAAAGTCCAGCAGGCCCAGATTTAATCCGACAAGCAGTTGCCCATCCTCAGGTGCTGGTGTAACAATTCCTGAGTGCAGGTCTGATTTCTGTAGAAGGATCACTGCAATTCCTGCATCTGGTACCGGACTCACTATTGAGCCACTAATTCCAGACCCCAACATACACATACATGGGATAGATTCTGACATTGACGAAGAATCTGACAACAACAACATGGGCAAAGAATCTCTACCCTGCGACTTCTCTGGAAGAGTCAAAGATGCAAACTGGTGGCTATAGGCCATGGCAGCTTGGCGTCAAATCAAACAGGACAAGATGGAGAATGCAGAGATCATAACCACAGCCCTTGCTAAAATGGGGGAAGGCCAAGGACATGTGTTTTCCAAAGGCTACTATGTGAAACCCGCTAACCCTGATGCCAACCCAAACTTCAACATGTGGGCCACCTTCTCTGCTGAATTCAAGAAGGCCTTCTTGGCCAAAAATGAAGTGGTAGATGCTCAAAGAAAACTTCAAACCCTCCACATGAAAGGACTCTCTGCTGAGGCCCTCAAGGACTATACTACCCAATTCAATCTACTCCTTGGCCTCTCTGGCATCACCAATGTCAACATGATCAATGATGCCTACTGTCAAGGACTCCATTATTCCTTGGTCAGAGATATCCTTTGTGGAACTGAGTCTACTACCCTAGATGGATGGATGACCACTGCTAGCAATCACACCCAAGCCCATGAACACCTCCAAGACTTCCATCAAGGAGGGTCCCAGTTGGCCCGACATAACCCCAATGCCATGGACATTGACCGAATTAATCTCACTGGGCCCGAAAGGGCACGCCACAACAGAGATCAGTTGTGCTACATCTGCCACAAACCAGGGTGTGTCAGCCGAAATCACCCAGGCCACCGAAACTACAAACCTCAACAACAGCAGAAGACATCCCCATCCCCATCCACCTCCAGTCCTAAGAAGCTGGAACAGTTCAGGACTGTGCAAATGAGTGCCACTTCCTCTAAGGACCCCCTAGATGCCTATATTGCTGATCTAGAGGGAGGAAGAAAGGATCAAAAGGAGATCCTCAGAGTATTAAAAGAATGCTATGATGAAGACACCAAAGAACCCCATGCCAATGATGAGGTTGAACAAATCAACCACATCTGTGTCAGTCAGAATTTTTTAAAAAGGAGACTCACCACAACATCTTGCTCTTCTACCCTCCCAACTGTAATAGTATCATGAAATGAGAAATCTGTTTTCATCCCAGTTTCTCTTTTGCCAGTTGGGAGCAAATCCATTGTACACGCACCCGCCCTCATTGATTGTGGAGCCACTTCTTGCTTCATTGACTATGCCTTCACAAAAAGCCACAAACTTCCCTTCACTCATCTAACCCAGCCAGTAACTGCCACCAACATGGATGGCACAGTAAATAAGATGGGAACCATAAACCACAAAGTCCATCTTCATATTCAGATTGATGAAGATGAAGAAGACTGGGATTTCCTTGTTCTTTCCAGTGGAAAACAGCATAAAATTATCATTGGAATGACCTGGCTAGGAGAGAGAAACCCAACCATTGATTGGAGTAGTCAGAAGGTGTCCGTAAAACCTCCAACCTTGGCAAAGAAGAGGCACAATGGTCAAGAAGCCCTTGCTCAGTGATACCTGCTGCGGTATCTGGATTTAGACGTCGACAACCACCTAGCCAAGGCATACAAGACCAGGTTCAAACAAATGCCTGCTCACATCAGGAAAATCACTCTGTCGACTACCCTGGCCCAGGAGATGGCCAAAATCACTAAGACCATCCCAAAAGAATACCAACAATTTGCCAACATTTTTGTGGACAAAGAAGCAACTGAACTACCTCCCTCTCGACTGTTTGACCATGAGATCAAACTTCTTCCTTCTTTTGTCCCTAAATGAGCTAAGAATTACTCCCTCAACCCCAACAAAATCAACACATGTCAAAAGTTTGTCAATGAAAACCTGGCAAGCGGGAAAATCCAACCTTCCACCTCCCCTCAAGCAGCCCCCTTCTTCTTTGTTGCCAAGAAGGATGGAAAACTCCACTCCTGCCAGGACTATCATTACCTCAACAGCCATACAGTCAAAAATGCTTATCCCCTCCCTCACATCAATAACCTCCTCAACAAGTTGAAAGGATTGTCTTTATTCACAAAACTAGACATTCAATGGGGATATAATAATGTGTTGGTAAAACCTGAGGATCAATGGAAAGTGGCTTTCATCACTCCCTTTGGGCTCTTTGAACCAACAGTAATGTTTTTCGAAATGTGCAACTCCCTAGCCACCTTCCAAGTGTACATGGATGATGTGCTGATCCATTCCTCTGACCCAGAAACCCACCAAGAGCAAACCGAGAAGATCCTCCAACACTTAAGAGAACAACACCTCTACCTGAAGCTCAAAAAATGTTCCTTCAACATGACTGAGGTTGAATACCTTGGGCTCGTCATCACAAAAGACAACATTAAAATGGACCCTACCAAACTTGCTGCTATTGAGGAATGGACACCACCCAAAGATGTCAAGGCCATTTGCTCCTTCATTAGTTTTTGCAACTTCTACAGGAAGTTCATCCCCACCTTTTCCGACATTTGTAAACCCCTCCACAACCTCACCAGGAAGGGGGCTGCATGGACCTGGGGAACTGACCAGGAGTGAGCCTTCCATACTCTAAAGAACATGTTCCTAAAGCAACCCATCCTCCATACCCCAGATATACTGTAGCTCAACTGTTCTATGTCATGACTGATGCCTCCCTCACCACCACTGTAGCATTGGAGCTGAATCTTGCAGTCAAGCCAGCTTGTACTACTTGGAGGCAACAAGAGACTATGTGGTGAGGATGGAAGCATCCTGCTTGCCTGATATGATCATTCTCTTGTTTAGCAAGTACAC
>JBBPSY010000454.1:0-12952 GCA_038093855.1 Rugiboletus extremiorientalis
TGGCAGAAGTTATTCGTCCGCTCCGCAGCCGCAGCGAACAGCCTGGATGCACAGTATGTCCATTTTGTCTCTCAGCTCGTCGCCGAGGACGATCAGGTATCATCGTGCATGTCGCTCAGAGCCTACAGTTCTAGGTATGACAGACCCGGTGTCCATCGCAAAAATAGCAAGTTTCGGATATTCCGAAACGTGCGAATGAGTGCCACAGCAGGTGGTATTTTGTTACACGCCCAGTTGCTGTGGCTATGGAATCTATTTTTTTTTCCAGGGTCATGGGGTACGGAGCCTTTGCCCAGTGCATCTTTTCCGGGGTAATATGTGGTTTAGGATTCACGCAATATACGGGATCTACGGTACTCCGGATGCTAGCTGATGTTTCGGGAATAACAAAAAATAGGCTTTCAAGACAGCCAGCCTCATTGTGTTGGCCATGTCGAGTGAAATGCGGTAGCTTTGGGAAGAGAAGGGGCGAGCATCCCTCGCAGGCTACTGCGAGCATTTATCCTCTCGGCAGCTCCAGAAATAACGACGTCAAAAAGCTCTTCCGTGAGCGCATGATTCGGGTTCGCAGCGGTGAGCGAGTGAACAAGAGATGAGGGGAAGCTAATCGGATTATCCTCGGAGTAATAACCACGCTATCAGAAGTGAAATGAGACCAAGCAGGTTAGTAGTACACTTGCATATCTGAATTAATCAAAGTCTAACAAGAACCTTGATCTACGAACTCTGTGAACCGGGCCCGTCGAGCTCTTCATTCAGTTGATATTAATTAGAGCACTGAAGTAACATGAGTAACATGACGGTGAAACCTCGATACCGTCACTCTTCAGTGGATGGCGCTGCGACGCGGTCGATTTGTGTATGTATCCACGTAGGTCTGTCATGGAACCTGCGAATGGTCGTCATGGAAATCCCAATCTCGGCTAAGCAACTCTGTTACAGTAGTGTTATTAACAGGGAACAATTCCTTCATCCACTCCGTGATGGCGGGACCAACGGAAACCAACAGGCAAGATGTTGGATACACCTCAATCTTGGGTGCCATCGACCACAGTACCAGCCTCCAGCTCCGCTTCCCCGGGCTGGCGTTTCCTGTGCACGAAAAGGTTCGCAAGGTGGGTGGGCATTGAGAGGATGAGTGATGGGGACATGCTAACGAGGACAATGGTGGTAGCGATAGCAGGGGATCCAGACAACGCAACAAGACCGGTGATGCGAACGATGATAAAGCCGATATCAAGTAAGCCGAAGAGAAGGGCAAGTGTCGCGTAGCCCGTATGCTCGGCGCGTTCCTGGGTGAACAAAGTCACGCTAGCGATGAGGCTTCAATGTCGGACAGAATGGTACACATACCTTGAGTTTGGCAGGTGAGAGTTGACCGTAGTGAATGTGTATATTCTCAGCTATGACCAGGAAAGACAGCGTACACAGCATGAAGAAGTAGTTGCCATTACTGAGATGAATCCTACGACTGTGTTGTAAGTCGGCGTCCAGGGAGTGTGTGACATTAGCCCCTACGTGAAACAACTACGGAACTGTATAGTGATCGATCCAACGGTGAGACATGATGAAGTATGAGCTGAGCATGGAGAGGTACTGACTAGCTCGATCGACCATTCTGTCCGATCGTTGAGAGCGGCCCTGACATCTTCAAAGTCATGTGAGGACTGCATGGTATCATATAGAGTAAGTGCGAGTATGTATCGAGTGGTGGTTTTGAATATAGTTGATATGGATGTTTGCATATCAGGCTGGGGAACGAGAGTTATGCGGGTATGCTGGAGTGGAGTTGTATGTTCATCTGGCCTTGCTTAAATATGCTGAGCACTATGTCATATGGTGTCGCAGATTCCCCCTTATTCCCCCCCATCAACCCTCAGAGGGCATTGTCGTCTGCATGGAATTTTCTATAAGAAATCACTGGTGCCGTACAGCAAAGCGGAAGATGGAACCAATGATTACTAATTGACAAGTCGTCCAAAAGAGAAAATGCTGGGCACCGCAAAAAGTAAGGTCAATTTTAGAAACTAGATGAAGCGCCGAAGTTTCGGCAGGGACCTTGTTTACAAACAGCGTTCTCTTATGGGAAACTGTGTTGTACGAAAATAAGGTATATGTTCAGAATTGGAATCAGTGGTCGAGAACCTGAGGGTAGTGCAAATTTATTTGATTTTATGGGAGGGTGAGGGGAAAAGATAATTGGAAGTTGTATTGAATGCATGTGTACAGGGAAAGGCAATATCAAGATAAAGTAGGTAGCTAAGGTGGGCATATTACAGGCAGGAGTAAAGGCACTTGAACAAGAGTAGAGTATTTAAGTACAAACAAATCATAGAGTTGAAGGGATAGTCATGGAGTGAATGGGTTACAAAATCAAGAACACGAGAAAACTACTGGAGTATGAAGTCAAGTGTGGGAGTGGCAACTACTCAATGTTGCACTTACATGAACACGTTTGTAAGGACTGCTGGGGGGAGTATCCAGGCCATGAAGGATGTCCAAATGCAAAGTGTACTTCAACAGTTGCACCCTTGAGACTTGATTCATACTGAGAGGGGGGGACCAACTTCCCTTTGGTGTCAAAGGCAGGAATGGGACAGATGTCGCAGGTTTCAAACAGGTCTTCCAAATATGGACTGGCCTGGGCTGACACAGGCCAATTTTCCATAGCAAAGTCAGGTCCTGGGATATCGTTGCCAGAGTCTAAGGTACACAGAAAACATTCAAGGTTTTTATGAGAGTAAAGAATAAGGGCAGGGAAGCTTACTGGATGCCAAAGTAATGGTATCTTGGTTTCGATCTTCAGATTGTTCTTGAGGCTTGGATATGGTAGGTTTCAGCTGTATGAAAGTTTCAGCAACTATTTGACAGAGGTATATATGTGGGAGTGGACTTACTTTGAACAATGGATGGAGTAGCTTGAACTGAGTCTTACCAAGATGTTGGGACATGCAACTCATTGTTTTGTCATTTTTGTCATGCTTGATCAATTTCTCGAGACCATGGAGGTTCTCGATACAGGCAGGGTAGTTGTCTTGAGCAAATGCAAACAGAGAAAAGGCGGGGGAAGTGAGTTGGCAACCAAGTTTGACGTCCTGAAACTTGGAGCCAAAAGAGTTAGCAGGGTCGAAGTTAGGCAACAACATGGGTACGGTGAAGAGTAGGAAAAGTGGTTAAGAGGTGTTACCTTCCAGATTCTCTTGTTTCAACAAAACAAAAGTTTGGGCGAGTATTTCTCATCCCAAGGGGTTCTGTAGGATATCAACAATGGGTGGATTGCTAGGAACGCACCTCAGCGTCGACGGACACGAACATGGTTTTCCGGGTGAGTTTGGACCACCAGAATGAGTCTCTGGATTGAAAACGAATGTTTCCAGTCAAGGATGAGGACCGGAATTGAAAGACGAATAAAAGAAAGAGCAGCGGTGGTTTTCCGACAGAGATTCAGCCAAAAGGAAAGTGTTTATTCTCACTGTCCTCGTAGTTTTTGTAGCCTGGGCCATGCCTCAGGGCTTTTACTACGGTAATTGTCCATGGTGCCACTAAAATGCCACTAATGTATGGTAATGTAAGTAGTCAGGTCTGGTTTGTACATAGTACGCGTGGTACGGAAGGTTCGGGGCACTATATGGTACATCGTACGAGTTCGAATGAATAAGAAAATAAAAAAGGAACAGAAACCCGCCAATCCGACTGTGCCGGATTGATGGATTGGATCAAGTGGATGGAAATACATACGTACTTTGTTGGGACACACTTTGACGGACATGGAATGACGGCGGGTATGTGTATTTTGACGGTACCTATGGAATGTTCAGTATCCAGGAATCTGGGACCTACAACTTGTTACGTCCGAGACGTGACTGGGTAGGCCTAGTTCGAAGCGAGGAGATTCAAAGGATATTCAAGGATAGTCCGAACAAGGACTAGGGATCAAAGGGTCGTGGGAGTTCGTTGATTCAAGACGAAGACTGAGAGTTCTCCTGAAGATGGAGAATGGTCCGAGGGTCAAAGGGTCAAGAGTTTGTCCTTACTTAAACGACTTGTTTAAAGTAAGACGAGAGCGTGTGCTTCAAAAGTGGCACGATTGACTTATAGATGCTACACACTTCAGAAGTGGTGTAGACGACTTATAGAGGTCCAGGGTTTCGAAGGAGGTTTCAAGGATACTAGGTAGTTGTTGCAACCCAGGGATCGACCTAGGCTACACCACTATAACTCAATAGAGGACTCAAGTATAATTGCTGGGGAAACCAACAGAGAACTTGACTGGAGTTCTCGGTTGGGATGGTATTGCTTAAATACTATCTACTGTTTGTACAAGACAAACAACGGTAATTAAATACATGAGGTATCTACGTGTGTGACGGAGATTAATAACATGAGGGAGCCGCATGTAGAATGGAAGCATAGCGGTAATTAAAAAGAGAAGAGAAGCATGCGTGTGATACATGAGGCGAGTGGAAATTAAAAGAAGCATGGAAGCGAATCGTCAACGGTGATCTCGCATAATAATGTAAACATAACCAAACATCCGGTACATCGGTACGATCGGAGTTTGAAGCGGAGTTCCATAAAAAGGTAAACATGTGTAAACAAATCGAAAAAGAAACGGAGTATGTAGAACTCCTGTACAACGTCCTAAGGTTAGGGTCCGAGTGTATGCTACCACTCATGCATAGTGTAAAGTAAGAGACTTAGGCATAGAATAACGGTTATGCTTGTAGGCGCACGACGAATCGCAACAGTAGTATTCCCAGTAGGTCAAAGTTAGGGAATCGTTACAGGTTACAATGGTCCTATATATAAGTAAAGAATCTGACCATGACTAAGCGATAGAACTTCAATAGAAGTTAATAGAACAAAAGAAGGTCGCTGACGAAGGAGATAAGAAGTTCAGCAAGATAAGAGATAACGAGATAAGGGATAAGAGATAAGGCTGACTAAGCGAATGGAATCCTTTGGAATCCAGTAGAAAGAATATTAGTCAGCGAGGATCGTTAGAAGGAAACAAGAGTTCTTAGCATCATCCAGACGCTAGATGTTTGAAGGGTTTGCCTGGGATGTAGGCGAAAGGTCGGTTGTACTTAGTGAAGAAGAGTTCGTGAGGGAAAAGAATGATACTAAGGGAGGAAAGAGTAAATCGTAACATTACCCCCGTACTAGAATCAAGTCACAGACGAAGATAAAATCAAAAAGGGAAATTCCGGGGGGGGGGGTCCTAGACCGGTGGATCAATGAGTGGGGGAGTTCGACGAGGACAAGGAGGTTGGAGAGATGACTGGGTGGCGACGGAGGGGGCAAGTGGAAAGATCGTGGTGGGCGCCCCATCGAAGGCAGGAGGGACATTGGTATAATGGACAGGTGACAAGAGGATGGCCGAGGCGGTGACAGTGGGGACATGCGTCATGGTATCGAGGGTGATCTGGGGGAAGAGGAACGCGTATAGTATCAGTGCCACCATTCCAGTAGACGTCGATCCAGTCGATGAGCGAGGGATTGACAGCGAGGTTCGTGGGTGGGGTATAAGGAAGGTGGGGAGTGGTGGGTGTGGCAAAGTATAGATGGAGAAGATACCGGTCTAAGTCGACGAGGAAGTCTCCCATGTCCAGTTGGAAGAGAGTGGATTGGACATTGCGAAGGATGGAGTCGGTGGCCAGGGCGAGGGAGTTACAAACAATGTCAAGAGGGGGGCCGTGTCTCCTTATTGAGGGGATCAAAGTTCGTTGGACGTGGTATGCCTGGGCATAGGCATGGTATAAGGTAAGGAGGGGGGAACGGTCATCAAGGTGAGATTCGATGGGGGGTGCGAGGAGGGAGTCGCGGGCGGCCCAGTTGAGTCGTCGGATAAAGATATCGTCAGGGGTGTCGAAGCATAATCGATGGGCGAAGATGGGGAGTTCTACCGGTCTGGGTGTTGAAGAAGGATTGTCCAAGGAGGTCAAGGTAGGGGGAAAATGAAGTGTTTCAGAATAGAAGGAGTCTGGGGATGAAGAGGGAGAAGAATTGTTCGTTGAGGGGGGGCATGGCGTTCGAGGGGAAATTTAGGTGGAGAAAATCGAGGGGTGGATCTTTTTGTAGTTTTTCAGGACGGTGGCGGCGTTCTTTAATTCCCATTCAGGGATCCAAGAATCTTCTTCGGCAGTGTATCCTTTCCATCTAACCAAAAAGGATCGTCTGTCAAGTCCGTTCCCTCCGGGTACAAGTCCGACGGAGTTCCGGGGTGTCAGTACGAAGTTGGGCGGAGGTCCGACGGAGGATAAGGAGATCAAGGGTACTCAACGGATAAGGACGTTGGCGCAGGACTTATGTGTCGCGCCCTTGCCGAACCTCGTGTCCTCGTATTTGGGAGGTAGTACGGAGGAGGGTAAAGGGAGATAGGAAAGGAACTTGGGCGAGGAGGGGTGACTTAGTTGATTTACAAACTGAGGTCTACAGACGGAGGGCGCAGTACTTATACTACGTACCAGGACTGAGATCGGAAGAGGGTACGTAGCAATTGACAGATGGTAACTACGAAGTGAAACAAATGATGAGGAAGTATGACAGGAGCATATGGAGGACGACAGGAGACATATGGAGGGTGACAGGAGACACATGGTTAGGTACGAGAACATGAAACAGAACGTCAAGGGGAACGAAGGGTGACGTCATACGGAAGTCCGGTAGGAAAGTATGCAACTCCGGATACTGGTTATAGAACCGAGTACGGAGATGATGGTTGCGCACCGGAGATGTAAAGGAAACGACCGGAGATGGTCGCTTGACCAACGGAGATCATGGATATGACATCGTCGGGACGAAGTTCCATGGTGTCGTATGATCTTTTCAATTTCGTATTCTTCTTCCCCAGCGATAAGGTCAGGGGGTGGCGAGGGGAAGTTCGGTCCGTAAGTCTCATTCCAGCGATAAGGAGTGAGGAGGGAGGCATGGAAGACTGGGTGGATCTTCCAGGTCTTGGGGAGGTGGAGACGGTAGGTAATCGGGGAGAGAACTTCTGTGATGACAAAGGGTCCTTCTCGTTTGGGGAGGAATTTGGAGGGGGCGAGGGAGCATTTCAGGTTCCGACCTTCAAGCCAGACCTTGTCTCCTTTGGTAAAGGGTTTAAACCCTTTCGAGGAAAGACGAGATTTCATGACTTGTCTAGCAAGTTCATGAGCGGCGAGGGCTTCGTCGTGGGCAGCGGTAAGGAGGGTGAGGCGGGATTGTACCGCGGGGAGGTTGGTTTCGGCAATAACCGAAGGGAAGGCACGGGGTTCGTATCCCATCATGAGGAAGAAGGGGGATTTGCCGGTGACGGAGTGGGGGTGGTGGTTGTGCGCGAATTCGGCATGGGGAATCATCTCAGACCATGAGGTGGGGTTGTCATGGCAGTAGATGCGAAGGAAGGTTTCAACCTCTTGGTTGACACGTTCAGTCTCGCCATCAGACTGGGGGTGGTAAGCTGTGGAGAGGTTCAAGCGGTAGCTGAGGAGTTTGGCGAACTCCTTAGCGAATTCTGAGGCGAATTGGGGACCGCGATCTGAGATGATGGTGTCGTAGAGACCGAATCTAGTGTAGACTTTGTGGAAAAAGCGGTGTGCTACACCCTCTGCCATCATGGTTTTCTTAGTAGGGCAGAGAATTACCCCCTTAGTAAGCCCATGGTCGACCACGACCAATAGGGAATCAAAGCCATCGGACAGGGGAAGGTCAGTGATCAGGTCACAGGAGACCTGTTGGAAGGGGCGGGAGCAGGAGGATTTGATGGGGGAGAGTGGGGGAACCGTCGGGTGGGTGTTAACCTTGTGTTGTTGACAGGCGGCACAGCCTTCAACATACTTGCGGACATACTGGGCCAGACCGGGCCACCAGTAGTCTGCAGCGACAAGTTGACAGGTTTTTAGATAGCTGGGATGTCCGGCAGAGATGTTGTCATGGGAGCGGGTGACAATTTGTTGGCGAAGGAGGGTATCGGGAACGTAGACGCGTCCTTGGTAGGTAAGGATGCCGGCGTCGTACTTCCAGTCGGAGAGACGGGAGCGGAGTTTGGAGGGAACTTCTCCTTCCATAGCGTGGAGGGAGTCGAGGACGAGGGGGTCGGTGGCGGAGGATGCAGCAATTTTCTCAGCGAGGGAGGTGTTGATGAGGTTGACGAAGAGGGATTCAGGGAGGAGAGTGACAGAGTCGTTGTTCTCATCAGAGGAAGGAATGAGATCAGGACGATGGGAGAGGGCGTCTGGGGCGGAGAGGAGGCGACCAGGGACGTGGATAAGTTTTAGATTGAAATCAGAGAGGTCGAGCAACCAGCAGGCCTGTCGCCAGTTGAGTTTCTGTGGTTGACGGAAATATGTCAAGTTCTTATGGTCAGTGAAGACCTGGACAGGGAAGGCAGAGCCGTGAAGGTAGTGGCGCCATGCCTTTAAAGAACGGATGACTGCGAGGAGTTCGCGGTCGTAGATGTCGTAGTTTCTCTTGGCCGGTGAGAAGGACTGAGAGAGGTAGGAACAGGGATGCCACTCGCCGTTGGAGTCGGTCTGGAGGAGGACTCCTCCAGAGGCGTATTTAGAGGCATCAGAGGCGATGGCAAAGGGGCGAGAGGGGTCGGGGAGTCTGAGGACGGGTTCGGAGAGGAAAGCTTCCTTTAAAGCTTCGAAAGTGGATTGGTGTCTGGGGGACCACTCCCAGGGAGTGGTTTTCTTGGTGAGATCGAGGAGGGGGCGGGCGATGTTCGAGTAATTGGAGATGAATCGCCGATAGAAGTTTGCGAAGCCAAGGAAGGAGTGGACATCGCGAAGTTTGGTGGGGGTAGGCCAGTCTGCGATGCCAGCGAGTTTGACGGGGTCCATAGCCAATTGGCCAGGGTGGACGATCATCCCAAGGTACTCAACCTCGGGGGAGGCAAAGGTACATTTCTCGAGTTTAAGGTGCAGGTTGAGTTCCTGCATGCGTTGGAGAACGCACTTGGTTCGTTCCGTGTGGGTATCGTCGTCGGGGGAGAAGATAAGGAGGTCGTCCATGTAGATGACGAGCCATCCTTCGGCGATCATATCATGAAAGGAGTCGTTCATGAATCGTTGGAACGTGGCGGGGGAGTTGGTGAGTCCGAAGAACATCACTGTTGGTTCGAAGATGCCTTTATGGGTAATAAAGGCAGCTTTCCATTGGTTGCCATCCTTGATGTGGACATTGTTGTAACCCCATCGTACGTCGAACTTGGTGAAGGTTTTGGCGTCCTTCAGCTGGTCGATGAGGTCGGAGACAAGGGGGAGAGGGTAGGCGTCGCGAGTGGTGTGTTCGTTGAGGTAACGATAGTCTTGGCAGGGTCAGAGACTACCGTCCTTCTTCTTTACAAAGAAGAAGGGGGAGGCTTGGGGGGACTGTGGGGGACGGATCTTTCCGGATTTGAGGTTCTCATCCAGAAAGGCTTCGGTAGCGGTTCGTTCCTCGGCAGTGAGGGGGTAGAGTTTACCAACCTTGGGAGTGAACGACTCATCAAGGTTGATAGCGTGGTCATAGGGTCGAGAGGGGGGGATGTGATCCACGGATTCTTTGGTGAAGACGGAGGAAAACATCGCGTATTCGACTGGGAGGGTTTTCTTGGGTTTGCCTTTCTCCGCACCAATGGCTAATTTGGTCGTGGTGGTGAAAGCTTGGACGACGGCGGGGGTGATCGATTGGAATCGTGCGCCACACTTGACAACACGATTGATCTTATAGAGGTTCATTTGTATGGTGGGGAGTTGGTGACCGAGATGGTGGTCGAGATAGTTGTAGAGTTTTTCGTCGTAGACGGGGTCGGCATTAACGTGTCTGACGATTTTAGGTATGGGGGGAGAGGGAGGACGAAGTTTAGCAGTGTGTCGTAATTCGTCAAGAGTGTAGGAGGAACTGAGTTCGGCAGCTTCATCCTTCCCGGCGGAGATAGAGATTGTCTTTGTCTTCCAATCGATGGTCGGATTGGTGGATTTCAACCAAGGTAGCCCAAGGATAAGGTTCTCAGAACCGCAATTCATGACATAGAATTTAATTTTCTGGTTGATCCCAGAGATGTCAATGTAGAGGGTGGAGGTAAAGCGGATCGGTCCGCGTTTGTTCTCGGTCTGGTCGACGTTTCGAACGGGGATGGGAGTGGGGAGTCGTTCTCTGGGGAGATTGTGTTTCTTAACAAAGTCCCAGTCGATGCAAGAGATATCGGCTCCACTGTCAATTAGAGCGGTGGTTGCTACGTATTTCAGGGTACGGGAGGGGATAACGAGTTGGAGAGGAATGTGAATTCCTTTCTTCTTGGGGTCCACAGCGATAGAGTGGGTTCTAGCTATGCAGCGTGGGAGAGGGGTTTCAAGGAAGGGGGTGGTTACGGAGGATTCTTCATCGTCGTCGTCTTCAATATCTTGAAGTTCAGGGATCTCCTCTTCTTCGGCAATCTGTGAAAGAGGGCCAGAGCGAGAAGTGGGTACTCGGGGTGGGATGGTGACAATGATGGGGGTGGCTGGTTTCCGGGATTCGGGGGTGATCAGGGGTCGTTTCGAAGGTTTCTTTGAAGGTTTCCTTGTTAGGAAGGGGTTGGGCGATGGGATGGCGGTGGGGATAGGTGGGGAGTCATCTCCTTCTTCGACGGGAAGACAGGAGAAGCAGGAGGAGGTAGAGAGGGAGGTCGGAGTTGGAGTGGGGGTGGATCGGCGAGTGGGCCGATGAGAGATGGAAGCTTTGGAGGCGGGCTTCTGAGTACGAGGTGGGATAGAAGAGGGGCACGAGGAAACGGAGTGGCCGTTCTTTCGGCAGCAGAAGCAGAGGGAGTTAACCTTGCATCGTAATTTCTCAGCCAAGGTCAACTTGGTGAGTCGAGGAGTGTCCGACTGGGTAGAGGGTCGTTCGGAGGTCTTGCCAGGTAATCGTACCATGGCAGGTCGTTGGGTGGATGGTCGGGGAATCGGGGGGGGTGCGACTGTTGTGAGGGAGGGTCGTTGTGGGGCAGCAGGGTTAACGCGAGTTCGTGCGATCAGGAAGGTGGAGCATGAGGCGGACAGGTGTCCGCTGTTTCGGCATCGGAAGCAGAGTCCTTCTTTGATGCAGCGAGTTCGTTCGGAGGGAGTGAGCTTAGGAGTTCGGGGAGGTCGGGGGAATGAGGCGGTGGGGTTCATGGTGGGTTCAGAGTTAGGTGCACTACAATAAGAGTAGGCAGTCAAGGAGAACTTTGACCTTTTGTTACGTCCGAGACGTGACTGGGTAGGTGTTACGACACACACGGTATCTCAGTGGCAAGCCAAAGAGATAGCTGTCGTCGGGACTTCACTGGACAACGTAGATGCGGAAGCCTACAGTCCTAAGTCCAGAACTCAGCGAGCAGGTCTTGGGGCGACCTTTAGACCACAGAAGAGTAAGTGAAGCCTTGAGGTGTTGAAGGCGAAGTGAACTCTCTGGATGCCAGTAGATACACGTGGATTGCGTAGAACTAGCTGGGGTTTCCAGCCGGTTCCACCAGGGTTTATATAGTGTACACGAGTGGCAGTACACTAGCACGGACCATGGGCATGTATCTGCTGGAAGAGGAAAGGGTCCAGCGTATCCTAAGGGGATGTGCTGGAAATGGAAAGGGAGCACTTCCTCAAAGGTGAGGTTGAGTGCGAACCGCCAAAAGGGGGCATGCAAGCATGCCAGACGAAGGGGATGCGCAGCAGCAATGAGGCTGGCATGCGCTAAAGATATAAGTGGAAGTCCATGGTTCCCATGGAGGCCGAGGGGCCGAGGGGAACCAGGGAAGGACAAAGGGCGACACTGCATCAAGCAGTGGCACAGAAAGGGAAGCATATGTAAACAAAGGGAAATAAGAGTAAAGCCTCACTGGTACTTGGTAATCGGTAAGAGGTTGGCTAACCCTGGGGTTAGGGGTTCGCCTGGGGTTATCATAGTGTAAGTATGGTTAGGTATTGTACCAGTGAGCAAGGAAAGAAGAAAATGGGGAGGGGGACCGCTCTACCGTAACATTACCCTCTCCTAGGGTGGACGACCCCTGTAGTCCACTAGTCCCTGTCGGGTCCAGATAGGTCTCCCTCATTGACCTCGTAATCGTCTCCTCCCCCCCAGGATAGATCGGAAGAGGAGGTAGAGGCGGAGGGTTGTGGATCGTGGAGGTAGGGTAGGTGAGATGGGACGGGAAGCATGTCGTTGGGGTCATCGCTGTCTCCGAGGGGGCAGTTGCGACACACATGTCCTGGTTCATGACATCTAAAACAGCGACGAGTTCTTCGTTGCTCCATGGGGGAGAGGTGGATCCCAGGAGGGGAAGAAGGGGCTGTGGTGACGGACTCTGGATCGGGATTGGTGGGGGTCGTGGCATGTCGCGTACGAAGTTGGTGGAGAGAAGTGATGACGCCGACGCGGCGGAGAGCATGGGTAGAGGAGGGGGAGGTAGTGGTGGTGGAGGGACATTGTTCGGGCCACGCGAAGCGGAGAGGACGGGTAGGCCCCGACGAGGGTCGCACTGGGCGGACGGGATAAGGTGGTGGTGGGGATGGCGCGTTGACCCTGAGGGCGTCAAAGTCCCGTGCCAGGTCATTGACGATGCCGCTGATGAAGGAGGTAAACCGCTCCCTCGTGGTCGGCCTCTCGTTGTTGTCCTCCCCAAATTCGACCGTTGCCCCAGTGGAGGAGGTGGGAGATATGGCTCGAGGGATGTCAGGAGTGAGGACCCTCTCGACGGTGTCGGTGATGGCGGGAAAGGGGGTGGCCTGTCGAGTCGGTGTCTCTTCTTCCTGGGCCTCGGTGGAACGTCCACTGACTCTGTCCCAGAAGGTGATGGGGGGTGGTACGGGACGAGGAGAAGGGGTGGTTCGCCGTTCGTCGACCCCCGCTGCGTTCCCTCCCTGGTAGACTCGGGGACTAGGAAAGACGATGGAGGGGGAGAGGTAGTGGTGACGTTCGGTGGGGGTGGCGGCCATGAGTATGGGACGGGTGATAAAGGCCATATCAG
>JBBPSY010000455.1:0-12944 GCA_038093855.1 Rugiboletus extremiorientalis
GGAAGTGGAAACGGTGGGACCGAGAGTGAGCGAGGCGAAGGAGAGGTGGTAGTCTTCCACAGCCTCCCCAGCACCCGTGGTCGTTCGATCCAAATCTGGCACTGGACCATCGTCCTCGCGGACAGGGCTCCTCAATCCGCCTATTGTGACGCCAAGCGACTTGCCCGTCAGCATGGACGTTCGGGGAAGTTTGACGCGGGGAACAGTAGGGACGGGGGAGGTGCGTCCCGAATGGGACCGTGACTGTAGATGTAAATGTGGGTGAGGGGCGATGTACACGATGCGTTCGTCGTCGTCGTCGTCGTTTCCCTGCTCGCCGAGCATCTCGCCATGGCCTGTTCGATCGATGAGGATGACGTCGCTCGCGGAACGGCCAGTAAAAGGACGCGTGGGTGCGGTGTCTACGACAAAGATTGGATGGTGGGGCTTATCGGGGGGATGCGCACCGGGTTGGAGAGGGTCGTCGTCGGTAGGTGCGGACGCAGGTACAGGACGTGTCTCTGGTGTAGATTGTGACGGGTCTTCCACGAGTACAGTTGGCGATGCGTCGCACCAGCAAGGTGCCTCTTCCTCGACGGCGATCGCGGCTTGAGCACGTGTGATAGATTCAGGGGTAGATGGTGTGGAATTAAGTGAGACATCGAGGACGGGTGATACCAGTGATGTAGGACGTGTCTCTGGTGCGAGTGATATAGATGGTTCTTCCACGGGCACATCTGGCAGCACGTTGGATGGACAATACACTTCTTCCTCAACGACAATCGTACCTCGGACATGTGTGAGAGATTCGTGATCAGGTGAATCACCGAGTGTGGGCGATGGTACGGATGCAGAATGTGTCTCTGGTGCTGTAGGTGGAGGCACAGGAACGTTTGGCGGTGTGTTGGATGAGAAAGATACATCCTCCTCGATGACAATCGTATCTCTGGTATGCGTTAAACATTTATGGGCGGAGACGATTGAAATACCGAGAGATGGTTTAGGATCAGGGGAGTCGTCGGGTGTAGGTAATGCTGATGACGGTGTCGCCCGTTGCAAGTCGTCCAAGTCGTCGTCGATAACATCCGCGGTGCTCGACACTTGTTTCAGGTTTTGAACCTCGTTGTATACACCAGTGAACACCTCCTGGATAATATCATCTCGAGAAGGCGCTCGTGCCTGTGGTCTCGCAGCATCGACCCTGGCGCGCACTGCGGCCAAATCGGCGAAATCCACTTCCTCGATGTCCTCTAGATCTTCGTAAATATCCTGGCCTATCATCGCGGTGCCTTGTGCGATGGCATCGATCTCTGCGCGGACCTGGGCCAGGTCTGCGAAATCAATTTCTTCGAGTGCATCCTGGAAGCGACCCTGTGACTCCGAGTCTGAATCCGCCGTGTCACCTTGGAATAACTGGTCCACGCGGTCGGCGGTGGGGACGTGAGATATCTCCGTCGTATCTACCAATGAAACACGAGCGATCAGCAAACGCGCGCTGGCGATACGACGAGGCACAGAAAACAGGATAAACAAGAGAACACGGAATACTCACCAGCGACCTGCGACACAGGTTTCAACACATCTTCCGATTGCTGAAACAAAAACGGGGTCAACGTCGCCCGCACGAACTTGACGGGTCGCAGAAGCGGCCGCTCGGCATAGAGCAAGTCGGAGAGTGGGGCGTCTTTCCCGACGATGGTCCTTGCCCGAGCACCGACACCGCCGAGACGGGGATGGCGTGAGGGGCTGAAAGAGTCCCTTTCGGTATCCCATCCACGGCCTCGCCCTCTGCCTCTACCCCGTCCACGCCCTGCTCCATTCCCACCGGGCGTCAAATATCCCCTCAGTGGTGTCCCAACACCCGATCTCAACTGGGGCGTCCCGCCTCCCCGAGGCCGCTTGCCTCTATTCACATTCCTGCTCCGGCTCGCGTCTGTTGGGTGGTACATAAGCACAAGATGAGGGATCATCCCACCAAACGAAATCATAAGTGGATATGGACAACCTGGTTACCCACGACGCACCCGGTGCAGCCGATTGTTCTGCCCATTGCTGTATCACCACATCAATCTCTGAATTTGAATGGGGGTAGTGGTGAAAAGGGGCACGACTGTCAATGGCAGACGTCGTCCCTGGGAGTGCGATGGTGGTAGGAACACCATTCTGTTCCCCCCGACCGCGACCGCGACCCCGGCCACGATGATAGTTGTTGTTCTTGTTGTTCTTGTTCTTGTTTCTGCCAGGCATCCAAGGCAGAACAGTATCGGTACAGTGGGTGGAGTTGAGATGAGGGCGAGTCTGCTATGACTTCTTGCCAGTCCAGTTATGGTGCAACGGCCGCCATATAGCCGGCCAGTGCCGTGCTACTACCAAGTACAATATGCATATAAGTCGTCGCATCGAACTTCAACTACAACAACTTCATCTTGATTCTTTTGTCCTTGGCCAAAACCTTGACTCGAGAGCGGACCTTCTTGGGTTGGCACTAGTGGGCTTCAACCTTGGGTGGTGCTCTGCGTTTGCCCCAGATGCCTTTCTTCCACCCCACACTCGGAGTCATTTGTGAATTCGCCTCCATGCACCAAGGCTAGTCCTCTTCCGACGCTAATAACTTACTGTCTCCGTTCCTGTGTCCAGCTTTTCGACACGCTCGTGATGCATGCGTCGCCTTCGTTTTCTCTTCGGGGACGAGTTTCCCGGCCCACGTTCAGGTGTGCAACAATACTTGTTCTACGTGGAATTCTCCATCGTATCATTCATACTCACGGTCTACGATCCTCTGACAGTGACAATGGTAGATCTATGACTCTGCAGTTTTCTCCAGCAAGCACTATTGCGCAGTGACCACTCGGTGGGCGTACCATGGCTGACATCAACTGTTTCGCAATGCGGATCTCATCGTCGCCTGAGCTGCCTCGTGTTCCCCTTTTCGATCGTCTCCACTTATGTTTGTGTACGGTGAGGGCCTTGCATGTCCATACGAGTCGTCATAGGCTTCCTCCTCTGTCACATGAAGCAGTCGTCTGCGCTATCAGTCGTCGAACGACGGAACACCCAGAAGCCTCGGATTGAGCTGAAACTTTTTCGAAATTTGCAGAGACGGGCTTGTATTCACCCGAACCACTCCGCATGTTCCTCGATTGACCATCGAAAGCGTTTAACTTCAATTCGGTGCTCCCGCCCCCGGTGGACCATCCTATCTCCCCAGAGCTCCCTCCCTACCATCCTCATTTTCGTGTACGCGAAGTACGGTCAAGCCAACGTAAATCTCGCTACAACATACGAACTCGCCCTCGCAGGGGTGAACGTCCACATTGCGTCTTTCCCACCGCTCAGAGCCGGTATCGAGCGCATCCAAGGGCTCGTCGAACGCCACGCCACGCGTATCGGTGAAAGATCCAGGGGTTCCATTATCTTCGATCACATATAGTTGGGATGATCATTTGCTATTGGGCCAAACCATTCCCCCTATGATAGAAGCCCGGTACCTCCTCTACCAGTGCAAACCAGGCACAGAGGATATCCACCATCACCTTACTTATTCAATGACAGTATGGCTCGACACTTAAATGTCGTGATGGCATGATTGCAATACCATTCGTCAACGGAGCCATTCCCCCCCAAAAAAGCTCACCATACGGTCTACAATATATGATGTTGCCTCACCTAGGCACCGTAACTATATCTGGGCCATCTCCTCGTTTCTCCGTTCTCAATCGGGGAAGTATCGAGAAAAGTGTTGAGATATCACGGGCATTGTTGAGATCCTCGGACTCAACCAGCCATACCACGTAGAAGTAGGGCTAGGTCCTTGGCTGCACTCGACTCCCACGTCAGCGCCCTCTCTACGCCAGCAAGAGTTTGCTGAGCACGCCACATTTTCGACAGTTCGGGGCAGCCATAACTCCGTCAGGGTTCGTCGATCATCGATCATCAGTGACCACATCGATAAAGTTGATGCCCATGCTTGACTGGGTTGGCATGCGTCGAGTCAGTATCATCACGCCTTCCTATGACCTTCAGGAAAGCCTAAGGGAAATCGACGAGTCTCACCAATGGTTTGTTCGTGGCGTGGAATAATTCGCTGTGGAAGATAAGACTCACATTTATTCCTAGCTGTGTAGGAATGAAGTCCGATGGATCCGCTATGAAACCGGCGGCCAACCCCTTTACGTGATGATTCCGCTGAATATCTTGCCGAACAAGAAACATGTAGCGTATAGTTGCGGACAGGCGAAGTCAAGGGTCAGGACAGTGTCCAATCGCCTAATTTCCAACCTTCTCTGACAATCTGAACTCACATGCTAAATAACCACCAGCACTTAGTTCTGCTGCGGTGTCATGAAAGCTCGTCCAGTAAACTTGATGATTTTGATTGTCTGCAACCGTACAAACTGGATGATACACTGGCAAATCCTTCTTGACTAATCACCTTGACCGATTTCGTTGGATCAACAGGCACTTGTGCCACGTCATGATGAGTAAATTGATGCTGCGTGGCGTACTGATTTTTTGTTTTAACTTGACAGCCGAAACAATATATCAGCATGCATAGCAGGAGTCGGTGGTTATGACATAGCATGCCAGTCCTGTGTTTGCCGAGAGCCCTGACCAGTCCTGACATGCTGAGTACCATTTTCCAGAAAGCTGTCCACCAGGAGTTCTCCAAACACCGTCCCTGGCAGTCCATCCCAGTCACTATGAGTACCCTCTATACCGTGCTCATCTTTACATACCCAGAACATTCCCAATCTAACGTCAACCTCGCAACTGCGTATGAACTCGCACTCGCAGGAGCGAACGTCTACATTGCATCCCTTCCAACCCTCAAATCTCGTGTCGAGCGCATTCAAGAGCTCGTTGAGCACCATGCTCTCCGCTCTGGTGGTAAAGCCACGGGCTCTGTGAGGTTTTGTGAATGCAAAAGCATTGCACCACGCGAAGTTGTCATGCAGAACAGTTTCAAAGATGGTAGTGTCTCGCACTCTCATGGTGTATCGGGTGCATTGCAAAGCTACTCGAAGCTAGACATTGTGTTATTCCCCTGGAGCCGGGAGGAATACATCGTGTCCATCGAGAACTGCAAGGAGATAATCGCGACCATCAAGCCAAGCGTCGTGGTGATAGATCTCTTTTTCTATTGTGCACAGGACGCCTGCAAACTCACAGGTCAGACGTTCATGGTTATATTGCCAAACTCCATCACGGACATTGCAATGGACGCACAACCCTCCTTGGCAAAGTTCTGGAAATATCCCATGTTCGTCGTGAATGTCATTGGCTCTGCTAGGGAAACTGATATACATTCGCAGTCTGTCGTCCGGATTTCCATTTCCTCTCCAGTGGTGGCAGATTCCTCTCAACATCTATCTCCACATCCGACTCGCCACGCGGATGATGTCCTCAGAGAGGATCAGACAAATCCTCGCCCTGCGTAGATCCCTGGGATTCAAATCCATCTTTGGCGACCAGGATAGCCAACGTTTTCATGGCGTAACGTACATTTGTCCGGCACTCGCCGAAACCGACTACCCACTTGCGGTCATCCCAGAGGAGTTACTCCTGTGCAGCCCGATCATCATGCCATTCGACCCACTGGAGGAGAGCGATCCAGAGCTGATGAAGTGGTTGGACAATGGTCCAACCGTGATCGTCAACTTAGGGACACTCGTGGTACCCGACGGGAGGGTCACGAAGGAACTGGCCAGTGCATTCCGTATATTGCTAGATTATCACGACCGAAGAGGTGTTGGCAAGATCCAAGTGCTGTGGAAAGCCAGGATAAGTGAAGATACTCAGACAGCGATCGACGAAATCATCGGGGCAGAAGTCAAAGGAGGGCGGGTGAAGGTGGTGCCTTGGTTGGAGGCAGAGCCGGTCTCGATATTACAACATCAAAACATGATTTGTACGGTTCACCACGGAGGGGCCAATTCGTACTTTGAAGGTATCTGGTCAGAAATTTCCCCTCGGATTGTTCAAGGAGTTGGAGTATTTGAATTGAACATCTTTGAACAGGTCTGGCGTTCCGCATATCATCCTTCCTGTCTGGTATGACACATATGACTACGCGAATCGTGCAGAGTTCTTAGGCATCGGTATCTTTGGGAACAAAACTTGCTCGCCGAGTGTTTCTGCGGAGGAACTCGGCAAAGCGTTCGTGAGGATAACAGGAGATACAGAGGAAGCGGCGAAGTTCAGAGAGTCGGCCAGACGCCTAAAGGACCTTTGCCGTGCGAGAGGGAGCGGACGGGAACTTTGTTCGGCAGCAATCTTGAAGGAGGCCAGTGCGAGGAAGTAGACACGGTTCTGAAATACATAATGTACAGTACGAAGAAGACGGGTTACATATATTCATATTACATACTAGGGCTCATCGATGCATCCATCATCTAATCCCTAGCATACGGGAAATGCTGCAAGCAGAGAGACATACAGTAGATACGGTGTGCACACTAACAGGTCTGAAAGCCGTTGGACAACCGTTGGAAGAGGAGGGAGATTACCAATTCCAGTGGGTACGAATATGGATACAACCACCGTCCCTAGCCGAAGCCCCCACGTGGATCGGGATGCTGATCTGCACCCGGATTACCGAGGATCGGAGGCACCTGGTTATGGATATGTTTACTAGATCAGGCCCGAGGAGAAATATTCTTACGCACGCCCACTGTTGGGTCGGAGGAGGGGACAGTGGGGGTGTTGGGCTGGCGGCCGATGTTGAGTCCGGATATCATTTTGTCTAACCAACGCGTTTCAACTTCTCTAGAGGAGTGGGCACGGTCGGAGGTCGGAGGTGGCGCGCTCACGCCTCAGGATCCATATGCGGTAGGTCGACTCAGTCGGTAGGATTCGATGGGGAAGTGGGCTCGTTTAGATAGGCGGCGGCGGTTACAACTTGCAGGGGGCTAGGCAACAAGCCCCCAGTATCAGCCCTGGGGGCCCCAGAGTCGTTGGGTGAGATCCCGGATGTGGGTCCGGGTCGGGCAGTACAACAAGGCGTGCTGTTGGTGCAAGATGGAGCGACACGGAATGATTTGTAATCATTCCCACTTACTGTAAGCCAACGAGGTTGTGGCGTCAATCGATCGCCACCAGTGGGCAACCGCACGTTCCGGACCTTGGGCTAGGAAACCGTCCATTGGCACATTTTTGCCTGTTTGAGGATTGTCTCTCAACTGCGTAAACTAGCTAGAGGTGTCCTTCAGGGGACAAAGGACAACAAACGGGGTAGCTTAGCGCATCACACATGCGCTGTAAACCTTGACTACCGTGGTGGTGCAGCCGCGACGGAACAAATTGATCAAGTGGGCGGTGCCTGTCACGGTGAAGTGCCATCATGATCGAAATTCCCAGGCTGTGTCCCCACAGCCTGTACATTTCTCCTGAAAGCCAATTAGCTCGGTTACTTAGCACTTGATGTTTAGTCACACGATCGCAGTCTCGTGCCAGCATCAATAAGGATTAAGGTAGGTGAATCACTGGACCTCGGACAGAGGAGAGCAACGGAGAGCTTGAGAATAGCCACAGATCCTTCACTTCATTGATAGCGAGATCCAAGAAATTGTGCCCAGCTGAGATGGGACTGGCACCTGTCGCAGCACCCGCGACACCGCTACCCGTGAGAGTTTCGGCCGGACGTTTCTGAAGCCTCCGATCATATCATGACTAAAATCCTGTTTTCGGCCGGTACTATTTCGGTAGCTAGCTACTCTCCAGAGCAATCGAACAGGACATAATATCAACAACATATTTATGTCCAGGCGAGAATGCTACTGCGCTATTCCCATCCCCCCCAGTACCAGTCCAACTCACCATGAGTTCCCTTCCTGACGTGCTCATCTTTACGTACTCGGACTACGGCCAAGCCAACGTGGCCCTCGCAACCGCATACGAACTCGCCCTCGCAGGCGTGAATGTTTACATCGCGTCGTTCGCACCTCTCAGACCTCGCATCCTACGCCTCCAAGAGCTCGTCGACCGCCGTGCCTTGCACTCCAGCGGTAAACCCTCGGGCTCTGTTAACTTCTGTGAGTGCAAGGGCTTTGCATCGTGGCCTGATGCCGTCATCAAGCAAGGCGTGAAGAACGCCGACTTCTCCCACTCTCTCACTGTGTGGGGTGCTTTGGAAAGTTACTCAAAGGTAGATCTCGTGTTCTTCCCCCGGGACCAGGAAGAACGCTGTGCGGCCATCGAGAGCTGCAAGGAGATCATCCAGACCATCAAGCCGAACTTGGTCGTGGTAGATGTCTTGTTCAATATCGCGCGGGACGCATGCAAAGCTTTAGACCAAAAGTTCATATTTATATCGCCAAATGCCGTCAAGGACTTGGTGGTGGGGAACCAACCCAACATGGCAGCACTTTGGAAATATCCCGCGTCCGTCAAGAATTTCTTCTTTGGCTCTGACATGCAAACTGACATATATCCCACCTAGTTTATCGTCGGGATTCCCATTCCCTCTCAGGTGGTGGCAGATCCCCCTCAACATCTGTCTCAACATCTGTCTCGTTATGTACCTAACGTTTTCGGTGAGGGTTAAACAAGTTCGGGCCCTGCGTACGTCCCTTGGATTCGAATTTGAGGAGGCCCACCAAGCCACTCAACTCGGTTATGGAGCAACAAATATTTGCCCCTCACTCGCCGAAATCGACTTCCCCCTTGCAGTCATCCCCGAAGACGTGTACTTATGCGGCCCCATCATCATGCCCTTCGAACCCTTGGAGAAGAGTGATCCAGTATTGATGAAGTGGTTGGACAATGGTCCAACCGTGATCGTCAACCTAGGATCACACGTACTTGCCGACGGAAAGCTCGCGAGGGAGATGGCTAATGCATTTCGTATATTGCTAGATTATCACGACCGAAGAAGTGTCAGTAAGATACAGGTGCTCTGGAAGGCCATGCCGAGCGGAGAAATTCGAACAGTACTTGACGAAATCATTGGGAAGGAAATCAAAGAAGGGAGGGTGAAGGTGCTCCCTTGGTTGGACGCAGAGCCAGTCTCGATATTACAGCACCCGAACATGGTTTGTACAGTCCACCACGGAGGAGCAAACTCGTTCTACGAAGGCGTCTGGTGAGATTTTCCGCTCGAAGTCTTCACGGCGCGCTGACGTTGAACATGTTTGGATAGGTCCGGCATACCACATATTGTCCTTCCTGTCTGGTATGACACGTACGAATTTGCAGCTCGTGCCGAGTTCTTGAACATTGGCATCTTTGCGAATAAAACGTGTGCGCCGAGTGTCCAGGGAGAGGAATTTGGTAAAGCGTTGGTCAGGGTAACAGGGGATACCAAGGAAGCAACCAAATTCCGAATGTCGGCAAAACATCTGAAGGAACTCTGCAGAGCAAAGGGAAACGGACGGGAGCTCTCCTGCATGGCCATCCTAAAGGAGGCTGGTAGTATAACGAAGTGAGGTACAGTACATATGTACTGTAACTTTGGTGATGAGTCGGATACATTGTGCCAACTGCAGACTCTGACGGATGACTGAAGTACATATATCCTCCGACGCGACCGACAAAATAATTAGGTAATACTCCGACTGCATTTCTCGAGCTATCTACTTGCCGAGTTTCAGCTTACTGTGTAGGCCGTGGTCATCGCGCTGCAAACTACCTCGCCAGAAGAAAACGCGTGCATGCCACGCCAAATGTATGATCACTTCTTGCGTAATCGCCTAACTGCTTTATCAATTTCTTCGGATCAAAAGGGCTTGCGCCAAATTGTAATGTTGGGTGAATACGTTTGACAAGGTTTGACAGGGGGCCAAGTCGGTGTCAATGGTTACATGGCACCGTAGATCATGAAAGTCTAGGGACCGGACGACAGCAAAAGTTTAAACGTATTCGGTAATCCGCTGATCCGGGTTTCTTGTTCAAAACACAACTACTTGGCTGCAAATGAAACAGGCAAGGTCAGTGAACCGAATTCCTTTAGGCCCAGTTTGATTGTACGACCAGCATGAAGTATTTGGATGAGGATATCATGGGAGAAACCCAAAGAATGTGCCACACGGCAATTTTGTCGAATGACGGAATGGCGCTGTTGCCGTGACAAACCTCCAACCCACGTACGATTTGATTTCTTCCCCCCATTTACTAATGTGGGAATGCCACTGCCAGGTATAAGGGGGTGGTCGCTCTGTTGTGAGATCGCAACTGTCCACCAACGGTTCTCCCGCAGCCCATCCCGTCCACCATGAGTACCCTCCCCACCGTGCTCATCTTTACGTGCTCCGAGCACGGCCAGGCCAACGTCAACCTCGCAACTGCATACGAACTTACCCTCGCAGGCGTGAACGTCTGCATTGCGTCTTTCGCCTCGCTCGAAACCCGTGTCTCGCGCCTTCAAGAGCTCGTCGTCCGCCACGCCTCACGCGTGAAGGACACTAGTAAATCCACAGGCTCTATTACCTTTTACGAATGCAAGGGCATCCCATCGTGGCGTGAAGCTCTCAAAAAGTGTGGTTTAGAGGTCGTTGACTTATCCCATCCCCATGGCGTGTCGGGTGCTTTGGAATGCTACTCGAAGGTGGATATGGTGCTATTTCCCTGGAGTCGGGGGGAACACTTTGCGGCCACCGAGAGTTGCAAGGAGATCGTGACAACTATCAAACCAAACATCGTGGTGATCGACTCCTTATTCAATATTGCGCAGGACGCCTGCAAACTCTTAGACCAAAAGTTCATCATTATGTCGCCAAATTCCATAAAGGAGCTCGCGATGAATTCGCAGCCCTACCTCGCATCGCTGTGGAAATATCCCATGTTTGTCACGAGTTACTCTATTCACTCGATCGGGGGCAGCTAATATCCAACCTTTCTAGTACGTCTTCCGGATTCTCATTTCCTCTCAAATGGTGGCAGATTCCCCTCAATATCTACCTCAAGATTTGTCTCATCGTACAATTGACGACTTCGGTGAGGATCAAGGAAATTCAGGCCTTGCGTAGATCCTTTGGGCTCAAATATATGTTTGGCGACCAAGCCAACCAACGCTACCGTGACGTAAAGTATATCTGTCCCGCACTCGTCGAAACCGACTTCCACTACTCGATAATTCCAGAAGAAATAGTCCTATGTGGCCCCATTATCACACCCTTTGATCCCATCGAAGAGTGCGACCTAGGATTGGCGAGGTGGTTGAACAATGGACCAACCGTGATGGTCAATCTAGGATCCCACGTGCTTTCGGATGGGACGGTCGCAAGGGAGATGGCTAGCGCATTTCGTATATTGCTGGGTTATCACGACCGAAAAGGTACCAGCAAGATCCAGGTTCTCTGGAAGGCCATGGCGAGCGGAGACATTCAAAGAGTGCTAGATGAAGTCATCGGGAGAGAAGTAAAGGAGGGGAGGGTGAAGGTCCTGCCCTGGATGGAAGCGGAGCCGGTCTCGATATTGCAACATCCGAACGTGGTTTGTACGGTCCATCACGGTGGGGCCAATTCATTCTACGAAGGCGTTTGGTCAGGTTTCTTACTCGCGAGCCTAAACAAGTATCTGAACTGAACGTGTTTCGACAGGTCTGGTGTTCCGCACATAGTCCTCCCTGTCTGGTATGATACGTACGACTATGCAGCCCGTGCCGAGTTCCTGAACGTCGGGATTTTCGGGAGTAAAACATGCGCGCCGAGGGTTCGGGCGGATGAATTTGGTGATGCGTTGGTCAGGGTGACAGGGGATACCGAGGAAGCGACCAAATTCAGAACATCGGCAAAACATCTGAAAGAACTCTGCAGAGCGAAAGGGAATGGGCGGGAACTCGCTTCTGCGGTTATCTTGAAGGAGGCCGGTATAACGAAGTGAGGTACTGTAACTTGGGCGATGTTAGATACAGTATACGAACGGACTACAGTAGTGCAGCCACATGATTACATAATACGGTGATACTTGAAACTTTCGTACCGTTGGTAGGTCTATATACCTGAGTGACTACCTACTAGGATAACCTACGGAGCGCCTGATACATTTCTTCACTCGGTACCACGAAGGAGCTATTCGGTGCAACTACATTCATCGAACGAGAAAATAACGTATGTGCTCCTGTTCACAACGAGTGCATCTATTTTTAGCCAATACTATTAACATGAGCTGTGTCTTCTATCGATCGGGGCTAACCCAGTGATTAGCCATGGCATTAAATAGGGACTATTCGCCAGCGGCTCTTCCAGCATTCCGCAGTAGTCCGTCCCATCCGCTATGAGCAACCCAAGGTCCCATAATACCGTGCTCATCTTTACATACTCAGAGTACGGCCAGGCCAACGTTAACCTCGCAACTGCATACGAACTCGCCCTCGCAGGGGTGAATGTCTACGTTGCGTCTTTTGCCTCGTTGGAAGCTCGTGTCTCACGCCTTCAAGAACTCGTCGTTCGCCACGCGACACGCACGAAGGGTGCCACTATTAGCGAACCCACAGGCTCCGTTACCTTCTGCGAATGCAAGGGAATCGCATCATGGAGCGAAGCTGTCATAAAGTGTGGCATTCAAATTGCTGACCTCTCACACCCTTGTGGATTGTCTGGCGCTTTGGAAAGTTACTCGAAAATGGATATGGTGCTATTTCCCTGGCGTCGGGAGGAACACCTCGCGGCCATCGAGAGCTGCAAGGAGGTTATCTCAACAGTCAAGCCACTCATAGTGGTGATTGATACCATGTTCAGCATTGCGCAGGACGCTTGCGGGCTTTTAGACCAAAAATTCATCATTATGTCCCCAAATTCCATAAAGGAGCTCGCGATGGGTTCACAACCCTACTACGCGTCACTCTGGAAATATCCCATGTTTGTCCTCAATTTCTTCATTCACTCAGTCAGCAACTGATATCCACCCTTTCTAGCGTGTCCTCGGGATTTCCGTTTCCTCTCAAATGGTGGCAGATTCCCCTCAACATCTACCTCAGAATTCGACTCACCATACTAATGATGACATCTGTGAGGGCGAAGGAAATACAA